>PVKA01013197.1:27082-55727 GCA_004027165.1 Ctenomys sociabilis
TCCAAATCTTAGCACGACAACCTGATACAAAAAATGTATCGCAAAACACCAGTGGAGCCCAAATTTTGATTTCTAATATAATTTCCTAGCAAAAAACACCAGGTCTTCTTTAGAAATAGCTAATATTACAGAAGTCAAGACAGTACAGAAAAATCTTGGGGCTGGGGAGATGGCTCAGTAGAATAAGCACTTCCCTAGCACGTGCAAGGGTCTGAGTTCAATCCCCAGTTCCGCAGCAGAAAAATCTTATTGTGCCAGAAAAAAGGTATAAAAATACAATGATGGTGCTATGTCAAGAGGACACAGACACCAACTAAGAGTAGTCTCAAGGGCCAAAGCTACAACATTTGAATAAGAAAATAAAATCATACTAGACTATGAACTAAAGTATTAAAAAGTCGATGAGCTTATGTTGATATTAATAAATGATTGACAAAATAAACAGAAGAGAACAGACATCTGTCCCTTACAGAATTCCAAATAATTTATGTACTTATGGGTACTTTTGGGGTGGCAAAGCCTAAGTCCCTCTGTCTAAGTGGGATTTGCATGTAGAGAATTTCTTGCAGAGAGAATCTTATGAAGGGGAGAAAAAAGTAAGAGCCATTTTAGAGTAGAGAAGCATGAAAAAGATGCCCTCAAGTGAGGTGACCATAGATAAGATCAGCAGAGGTGGGGCTGGGGAGATGGCTCAGTGGAATAAGTGCTTCCCTGGCAAGCGCAAGGGCCTAAGTTCAATCCCCGGTTCCGCCAAAAAAAAAAAAAAAAAAAAAAAAAAAAAGATCAGCAGAGGTATCATATCGGCAATGTGCACCACAGAGATGAGGAGGTAAGATGGCATTTTAGCTGTGTGATCTTCCTCTGGAAAAACACACTGCCTTCCTCTCATCCTGAGGGAAAAAAATCACACACTTCTGATCCCATCTTTGGAGAGGGTGAGGCAAGAGAATCATGAGTTCCAGGCCGGTACTGACTACATAAAATGCTTTGTCTCAAAAAATGGAAGAACAGTGCATAACAAATGATCAAGTAGGAGCAGAGATGATGAAGGCAGCATAAACTGCTCAGGAAGGCAGATTACCACAGCACTGAGGTACACTCAAACTGACTACAGCCACCAGTAGGTGAAGCCAAACAACTGCTGGTAAAAAGACTTTTAAAAGTGTGTATGGAAAATTAAATAGCTATCAACTTAGCATTTTTTACATAGATAAACTTATTGGAGGTATAGGACAAAGTTAAGTCATTTCCACATGCTATTTACTATATTCACGTCTTAATGAAAAGAACAGCTAAAAGATACATTTCAAGAAAGAGAATTCTAAAAGATAAATTAGTTTGATGACATTTTCAAATATCAAAGCTGAATTTACTGTAAATATGAATTTTGTTAATACTAACTGTGTGAGAATAGGCAATATAGACTGATGGAAAAAGCAAAAATCTCAGACAAGATGTACATGCTTACCTGAATTATGACAGAAGTGCCCCTAAAATATTAAAGGGAAGTGACATCTTTCAGTCAGTTGTGCTACATCACCTGGCTAGTCATATGTCAGTCAAAAAGGAACCTTGATCTTACCTTTATCATATACAAAAATTAATTCAAAATGGATCATAGAACTAAAGGGAAAGGCAAAACAATGAGGACAAGCAATTTTTTTATGATTCTAAGTTGGGCATAGAATTTAAGCACTACACACAGAGGCAAGTACTAATTACACAAACTTCCTTGCAATACAAAGTTGGTATACATTAAAAGATACAAAAAGAGAAAGAAAAGTCAGGCCACTGAGTGCAAGAAAATACCATCCAATAGAGACTTGCAGCTGAAATACATGTTTTAAAAATTCCTACAAATCAATGTTTAGAAGGCAAGCAATATAGGGCTGGGAATATAGCTCAGTGGCACAGCAGTTGCCTGACAAGCGCAAGGTCCTGAGTTCAACTCCCAGTATCCTTCCAAAAAAATAAAACAAAATGGGCAAATACCTCAGTAGATACTTAGAAGACTACTAGTGTTATGACCAAAAAACTTAAAATATAACAATAACAATAGTTAGAAACTGAGAAATGCTAATTAAAGCCACGAGAAGATACCAATACATTTTTTTAAAAGAAGGAAACACAGAAACAAAAACATACAAGAACAAAGACTGAAACAAAGCAACATAAACCAGTACACATGGGCCAGGGAGATAGCACAGCCTAAGAGGCTGCCTGGCAAGCACAGGGACCCAGATTTGATCCTGCGTGCCACATGTCCCAGTATTGCATGCCGTGCCGGCTGTGCCAGCCAATGAGAGAGGGCATGGTGGGGCGTGCCTATAATCTCAGCACTGGGGAGGCTGAGACAGGAGCATCACTATGAGTCTTAACTGTGTAGCAAGATCCTATGCCAAATAAATAAATAAATGATTAAAAAGTAGAAAATTAGCAATGGTTGTTATGTAAGATACCAATACTTTTTAAAATTAATTTTATTCAGAAAAAGCAATGAGACAGTTTCAAAACAGGTTAGTAGGACGGTAACAGTATTTAATAGATTGCCTATTGTTGTCTTCACAGTAGTTATTAATGAAGATTCCAATAACTCATTCTACCAGAATAACTCCATTTTTAAAAGTTATGATAACAAAATACTCCAGGTTTGACGTTAAGTTGGTACAACCACTTTGAAAAAACTATTTGGTAATATCTTGTAGAAGTGAAAATTCACCTATTTTAGGACCAGCCACTTAAGCTTTTAGGTGTTAGATACATATGTAGTGTACAGTACAATGAATGAACTAGCATTTTCATAAGAGCAAAAAACATGGAAATAATCCACATCTGATCAAAAGAAGAATAAATAAATTATAGTCTGTGCAAATAATGGACACAACAATGAGGAGCACCTGCAGCAATTGAGATAAATCTCACAGATATGAGATATGAAAGAACACAGACACGTGCTGGGACTTCATTTACATAAATTTCAAAAGCATTCTAAACTCATCTGAGCAAATCCTGACTCCAGCACTTAGTAAGTTGCTCTCTCTGCCTCTGTTTCTTAATTTGGAAAATATAGCCCATGATGGGGACTACTCATTAGGGTTACCTGTGGGAACAAGTGAATGGGATAGCTCAAGATTATGAAGTGGTGGGATAGTGCCCAGACCATGGGATAGAGTGGGTGCCTTGTTATTATTACTGCTGCTGCTATTGTTGCTTTATGCTTGTCCCCAACGGAAAGAAAAGAACTAACACTTGTTGCATCCCCACCTGTCATCTCTTCTCCATGCTCCGTTCTCAGGCACCTCCCTTAGGAGGGCCTCAGCATCCTCACTGATGCTAGACTGGAGCTCGAAGGCCATAAGGTAGAAAAGAAATGAAAGCACCCTCCCGAGCACCGGACTATGGTGCTGGCCCTCCCGAACACCGGACTATGGTGGTGGCGCATGCTGCGGCGCGGCCAAGAAACAACAAGCTGTGCTGAAGGAAGTTTGGTGCGCTGCGTCTGCTGCCCACGAGCGGGGGCCGCAGAGCTGGGGCCTCAGAGCTGGGCACCGCAAGCGCTAGGTGAGCTGAGGGAACGCCGACCGAGCCTTTCGTCCCATCTTAAATGAGTTGAACATTAACCTACAGATCAATACTTCTACCACTTAAATATATGCAAGTTCATGTCACCAAAGTAAATACGTTATTTATTCATAAAGACATTCAAGGCATGAAATCGATTTAGGGTGACATTCTTGTTAATTGCGTCCCAAAGGATCCATTTTCATAAGGGAACAGAAGATAATTGTTATATAAGATGTAAGATTATAAACAATAATGGGGGATTATATTTAGAAATTAAGATATAGCTTATCCTTTCAAATTATAAACAACCAAGGATACACAAGGTTTTAAAAAATGTTGAATTAATTTGAATACATTTAGCTATTAAATGATTACAGTTAGTACCAGTTCTAATAATTAATGTGTATGCCCAGGTTTTTCAAACACCAAACCATCTATATGGCTTAAGGGTTCCTATCAAAACTATAAATTATAATAAACATTCATCCTAAAGACATCTGTTTTCCACCATAAATTTAATAAGGTTTCATTTGACTAATGTACTTACAGAGTAAAAGATTGTCAATAATAATATAATAGAAGACATTTATCCAACACTTATATTAGGCATCACTGTAAGCAGCCTGCAGGAACTCACCTACCAACAGCAAAATGAATTATTATTATCATCCCCGTCTTACTAATAGGAGTCCAGTGGAGAGAACTGGTAAATGTCTAAGGTCATATAGCTTGTAAAAGAGCACTCACTGTACAAACACATGTAGGCTGGTACCAAAATTTGAGTTGTTGGATAGGAATTTTAACAAAGGCCCATAGTCTATGCTAAATTTCCACTATGAAATATTGCATATTCACTAAGAACATGTTTTGCAGAAAAAAATAAAGATATGGAAATACATATGAAAATATTAAATATATTTATAAAATAATGACAGCTATTGAGTGATTATTATGCTTTACATTTGGTCCTAAATAACTTATAATGGGTTGTCTCATTTAACTATCACAGTAAGTTTGAGACAAGTACTACTTTTATTCCTATTTTATAGATGAGAAAAAACTTCTGGAAGTGATTTGCTCAACACTCCAGAGCCTTCATTTTAAACTCAAGTAGTCTGTGGCCAGAAACAGTGTTCTTAAATAATACTGTGTACAGCTTCCCTTTTATTTGCCTATAAACTTAAATGTAAATTATGAATATTCATTACTTTTTGTATTAAAGATATTTATTGTGCATTTAATATGACCCAGGCATATTATAATAATGAGGGTGTAATTGTGAACAGGCAGATAAAATCCCCACATTATATTCTAGTGGACATGGAGGTATCAAACCACTTGTTGCAATAAAGTTTAATGAGTACTAAGACAAGGAAAGTGCTTTTGGAACCAGTAGTCTAATGCATGCCTAGGATGACAAATTTATTTTAAATCCTAACGTGCATATGTGTGTGTGTGTGTGTGTGTGTGTATTAAACTGATAGACTGATTAAGCCACAGTTCAGGAGCATGCAACACATTAACTCTTATGAGAAGAAATCTCTGGTTGTTTTTGATCCAGCAATTGTCATAACTTGCTACTTATGCCATGCATGAAACTAGAGCAAGACAAAATGCTTCTATCTTATATAATGGTTGTTATGTCCCTGGTATTCTAGCTTAAGTAGTGATGGAAGCTCCAGGAGAAAGAAAGGCCAAAGGACTCCACCACCTTGTCACTTCCAGAGAGCAGAACTGGTTATCTCCAGATAGGGGTTGGGGGTGTGATCTCCTGGGTGGAGGTGGCTTCTCTTTGGTTAGAAGGAGTTGGGTCATGGGTTTTTGTATACTTATTTCCTACAGAAAAAAATAATGTCTTCTATGTATGTTTTTCAAAAGCCTAGATCACTTATTTAATGACCATAAAAGGTAGAAAAATTTAAATAACCATTAATTTAAAAAATCAGCTAAGCACCTTAAGCACTTTGAGGGTACAGTCCAGTGGCTATAAGCACATTTGCTGAGCACATTTAGGGAGCTTGGTTGGGAAGTGCTTTGAATCTCCTAGAACATTAAGACTAGCAGGTGGCTTCTCACACTGCCCCACAGGCCACCTCCTAGAGGAACCGCCCACAAGCTACCATGGGAAGCACAGGAAAGGGCAGGTGAGCTCTGGGCCCACCCTTGCAGATGTTTTTCTGACTGTTTCTCCATACACACCCTACCCTTCCAACAATCTAGACCAGTGGTGGAAAAACATAGGGCATATGTGCTGCAGTTGGCTTGTTTGTATCACTGGAGATTAAAAGGTTTCCTTCATTGATCTAGCATGAATGTTCCACCCAGAGAAGGTACAGGCTTTCCGACCTTCCCAAGCAAACAAACCTCTTATGCTGTCCCTTATGGAAGCCCTGCTGTTGGATCTGCATGCTGGCTTCTCCTTTCTACACGCAGAGGCAATCTCTCCCTCCCCGGATGTTCCAGTAGCTTCATGTATTGTACCTCCTTCATCCATGTGCTGCATTACCTCCTGTATTGGGTATTAGAGTAGGGATCTAAAATACCAGCCCACAGCCTCATTGTGTTGGAGATGTATTGCCAGATGGTGAGGTCTTGGGCACTGATGGATTGTGAGTGCTCTGACTGAGGTGAACTGATCCACTGATGGGTTCATTATTTGCACAGATTTATTAGGAACAGAGACCTAATATGATGAGGAAAGTCTCAGGGAGCATTGCTTTAAGTATTTTGCCCCCAGCTTTGGCCCCAGGCCTCTTTTACCCCCTTTGCGTCCTAGCTTCCAGTTCTGCACCCACCTTCTGCCTGCAGCTTCCTGATGCCCCACCCTTCACCACAATGCTTCTGCCTCCTCTCAGGCCTAAAATCAATGGAGTTGGATGAGCATGGGCTGAAAACTCCACAACTGTGGACCCAAACAAACCTTTCCACTTTCAAATTGTTGCTCTCAGGTATTTAGACATAGTGATGAAAAAGTGACTCATACATCGGTTTCTTTGTTCTTTCTGAAAAACAAAACAAAACAGTATTTCTTCTCCATCTTTGTCTTTCCTAATATTTTCTTGGGGTTTATTTCTTCTGCCTTGTATAAAACATCTTAAAGTCATAAAATAACTGAATGCATGCTTATAAAAATCCAAGCAATGCCAAAATACATACAGGGAAAAAATCAATTCCCAGTATTCTTACTCTCTCCCATGAAATGTTCTTTAATAGCTAGATGTCTATCTTTTAAACTGTATAGGAAAACATACTTTAGTTTAATTTTCTTCATTAGAACATAAACAGATTTCAAAACACCTAAGTTACTGTGAATTTTGTTTTTCCCCTTATAATAGATCTTCTGTGTCATTGCAAATAGAGTTATCTCATTAGTTTTAATGGTTTGCGATCTTTCATACACTGTATTGTAGTTTACCATTCTTCTTAAAAATTTAGCTTGCTTTTTATTTTCATAATTTACATTAATACTGAAATTAATGCTTCTGTACATACATCTATATATACATTATCTAATCTGTGAAGTAAAGGCAAAATGCTAGACAAATGTTAGCACACTAAAACATCTTTGTGTGTGTGTGTGTGTGTGTGTGTGTGTGTGTGTGTGTGTGTGTGGTACCAAGGATTGACCTCAGGGCCTCGCGCTTGAGTGCTTACTCTACTGTGCTATCTCTCCAGCCCCATTAAAACATCCTGATGCTAACATATCTCCCATTAAAAAACCAATACTAGGAGGCCAGGGACATAGCTCAGTGGAATAAACACTTGTCCGGCAAGCACAGGGGCCTGAGTTCAAGCCCCAGTTCCATTAAAAAAAAAAATAAAATAAAATATTAACAATAAGTAGGTGCTGAGTGAATCAATTTCAAATTATAGTTCTCTAAAAGCTTTATCTGTTTGGTCCACTTCCTAGCACAGGACCTCACATGAGGTCAATACATGTTCCTAGTTAGCAGCACCAACCAACAGTTTTATAAATTCTTATCAGTTGAATACAAGATGGACAGCGGTTTCTGTAGACACAACCTAAGGGTCTCAGTTTATCACAAAGCAAGACAAAGCAGCATCTTAAGAGCAAACACAACCTTGTATTTGCTGAAACAAAAGAATAATTTCCAGAGCCTAAGATCCGATAATCAGTTCAGTCCAACCAGCATACACCTCACATTTGTATGAATTGCACTACACCTCTTCCATCTCCGGGTGCTTGTTTAAAGTGGTTACTGTAAACATGAAGATTACTCAGGGTGACATATGTCCTAACACTTTGTCACCTGAGGTGGAGTAGAAGAAAATGGGATACAGTATTTTGTGTAGAGAAGGAAAAGTTCAAGGAGCTCACAATAGCAACGTGGAAGGTGGATGCCGGGGAGAGGTGGGTGCGCTCCCTGAGCAGCGCTCACGGGTGCTCTCGTGAAAGGCACGCCTTCAGCCCAGCCGCTGGCCCCTCTCTAACCGCTTAGGTCATTCAACAATGAAATGAGCTGTCTCGTGAGGTAATGGGGCTTCCGTTCCTGAAGAGGTAGCAGAAGTGAGGTGTGGATTTTTTAGGCTCTCACAAAGGGTATCAGGAGAGTGAGGTTTGTCCAGTGGCCTTAAGCGCAGGCAGAAACTAACTTCCTGGGACAGAGGAATGCCTTCCCCTGTGTGTCATTCCTCCAGCATGTCAGTCTGTGAATAATTCTTTCCTCCTAGCATCCTGGCTCCTGGTGGGAACAGAAAGTCAGGATTGAAGAATTGAAAGAAAAAGGAAGCTCTTAGAAACTGAAGGAAAAGTTATTGTAACTTTAGTATCATTTAATAAATAAGAAAATTAAATGATACCAAAAGCAGTGATTGTCTCTGCCTGGCTGTGTATGTCATCCCTCTCTTTTCTCTGCTTTTTTGCAGCCTTCATGGCTGTCCTGTCCACACCCTTCCCTTCTACCCCTGCCCAAGATGTTTGTCCCTACAAACCCAAAGTTTCCAGAAGGAAAGTGTGTAGCAGCTCCCCCTAAAATGGGGGTGGCAGATAGAGTTCATCTGAACCCATTGGCAGTCCTGCAGAGAGCTCTACATTGAGAGTGCTCTGCTGATATATCAGTGTTTACCAGGGACAAACAGCAATTGACTAGCACTGTCTGCCCAAGCTCCTGTGCTAGGGAGTGGTGGAGCTGGTGTCATACAGTTGATAAGATGTCACTATTTGTAAATCCCTAAGGAGAAATGAAAACTTAGTTGTCTATGAGAAGAGGGCCATGATTAACCCAAAAGAGGAAGTTTGAGAATGCTGAAGACGTAAAGCACTGTGGCACTAAAGCAATGGCTGCCTCTGGAGCCAAGAAGTCCGTCCTAATGTCCCTGTGAGCTTCCAGAGCTGGTCTCTTTTCTGCTCCCCCATCAGGCAGGCTCTGGGTGTGGAGGAGAGAAGGTGTCAACACCTGCTGCACTGAGTGCTGATTTAAAGTCCGATGATAAAACCAAAACCAAGGAACTGAGCTGAGATGCAACCTTCCGAACTTGGCACATGTTCCTCCAGTCTTTGCACTGGCGACTGCCTGACTCAAGCCTCTGAGAGTCCCGGAGCCTCTTTCAAGGGTCCCTGTCACTCCTGGGCCAGACTCAGACCCTCTGTCCCTTCCCCAGGTAGCTCTGCCTGCTCCCCGGGGCTCCCACCCACCTCCCAGAGGCTTGGTCCAAGTTCTGCGGTGATGTCAGAGGCTTCTGGCTCCAGCCTGCAGCCCACGCTTTCCTCTACAACAAAAATGCCTCAATTCTTCTGCCCCCGGTGCTTTCAAGTTGTCTGTCCCCAGACAGCGACAAAGAGCTCTGTTCTCTTTTTGGTGTCTCCTCAGCATAGACTGTAGGCTGCCCCAGGGCAGGGGTTGGGGCTGGTGTGGTGCCCTGTTGAGGCACTCAGGGCCTCTCACATATTCTCTTCACTGCACGTGAGGAAACTGAGGCCCAGAATTCAGGGCGACATGGAGTTCACAGTGGAGATGAGGCTGGAACCCGTTTCCCCCATGGTATCCAATCTCCCCAACTTGTGGGCTTCTGTGTGGCTGCACAGGGAGGAACTGCTTCATTTATTACTTTAAGGCCTTTGAAAATAAGCCTCCTGCCCTCTCCTTCCACTCCTTCTCTTGTCCTTTGTTTTAGATCTTCTCCAATCTCCTCTGCCTTTATCTTTCTTCCTCTTCCTCTCCTTGTGGTCCATCCACCTATCTATCTATCTATCTATCTATCTATCTATCTATCTATCTATCTATCATCTGTCCATCATTTATCTTCTTTTTCACACCCAACTCAGTGTCCTCTATGGGCTACAGAGAGAAGCTTCAAGAAGGACCAGAGCAGGAAGAGTAGTGTGAGCCCTTTCATATTAATTAAACTTGATCACCTTCTTCCAAATTCTACAATATCTGCTCCCCCATTCAAAGAGGTGGAACTATGTAAAGGTGAGTGCCTTGCTGCTAATGAAAACAGCCCCCTTATTGCACTTTTGTGGGGAGTGCAGAGAAGGAGAATGGAGAGGAGAGAGGAAGCCACCTGGAAAGGGAGCACTCGCCAAAATGCCGATGTTATCTGATGAAGCAGGTCAGTGTGTTCTGCTTCAAATGCGGTTCACAATGAGAGAGGAGTAGGAGGGCAGGTTTTGCAACCAGATACCTGTATAATGTGTAATAAATAAGGAACACAGATGAGATGGCCTTTTATTATTTTTCTAATCTATGCTGTCAGGTTTCACTTATGAAATGGGAGAGAGAAGAGGCAAGATGTGTTTCTCTCCAGGGTCCTCAACATGCCACCTCCAGTGGATCAACTTAGACTGGGATGGACTATGCAGTTCCATGGGTTGCCCTCCCAGGCCCATCTGGGGAGATGCCATGTGAGAAATGGAGAGATTTGGGTTCCTCCTCCCAACAATGTCACAGTATCATATATTCTGGGTGACCCAGAGTACACCATCGACTTCCCAACGCCTACATTTTCTCACGTCTACAATGAAGAGATTAACCTTGATGAGTGGTTTTCAAATAATATCCCATGAGTTCCTGGGAGCTCACTAAAATGTTCAGGATGTTGTCATACTGAAAAATGATGTCTGTGGAATGTCAAAGCCTGAAACTTCAGAGAAACTTGCCTGTTGCTTTTAGTTATCCCATATTTTGAAGTAGCTCACAAGCACACTAATGGCTCAAGAATGAAAATCATTAGAGTAGATGGTTCTGCCCCAATTCTGGTAAGATTGTTCTCTGGGACTGAGAAGATGTGCCCTAAAATGGCTTTGCAGTCATCTCAGTCCCACAGCACTGATTTTGACCTCCCTGAACACAGGCACCCAAGAGATGGACTGCTCTGTATGAAAGATACGTCTCATACAAAGCACCAAGAAAGGGTACTGATTGCACCCACACACTGCCCAGAGTGTCTGAGCACCCATTCCTAATGTGTGTGTGTGTGTGCATATGTATGTGTGTGTATGTACATGCATGCATTGCATATATGTATATGAATTCACAAGGCTGTCTTGGCCTAATTGTTTTTGTTAGGAATGGCTCAGATGTAGCATTCATGTCCCTCCTGCCTGATCTGTGTCCTTTGCAGACATTACTAATCAACTGTGGCTTTCCCACCAAGCCTCATACTTCTCAATACTCCAGACAACCCTTAACAATCAATAAGGACCTTCATGAAATGAAGCCTATCTTTCATCCCTGCATTTAAATATTTGAATCATATAAGCAGTTCCTTTTGTTTGGATCACTGACTCATCAAGCAACCTTTGATTATAACATAGTTTCCCATGGATGTTACAGAAACCAAATGGATTTTTAGAAGGCACAAGTATCAGGTCCTCTGGGCAATTGCTTTTCATTATACATTGGTCTTGTGAATTCAGTGATTGCGAATCCTATTGTTTTGATATGGTAAATTAGGTGTCCTTCTTCCCTGGCAAGTGCAAAGGCTTGAGTTCAATCCTGGGTTCCACCAAAAACAAAATAAACAAACAAACAAAACAACAACAACAACAATTAGGTGTCCTTATCACTAAAATTCTGAAGGCCCAGCCATGGGCTCTGGCAGACCCAACCAGATGGCTGTCCTGAGAGGGGAGCCCCTTGGGCCCCGTCAGCCTCAGGACGCTTATCATCTCCATGTGGCATGATAGTGTGTGTCTTTATTACTCTTGAATTTCAATATGTGTTATTTAGTGGTGATTCCTCAACAGCTCCTCGAAGGGCATTCTATGACTTGAGAGATATTTGCAAAGTAATTTAAAGCCTGAGAAAAACAGAGTATCCAGTAATCATGAGACTATTTCCAGCTCAATGCATGAATAATGAGCGTGGTGACATCTGCAAATGCTGTCCCTTTGCAGTCCAGGTCTATCAGACCATAATCAAACTCCAAATCCAGATTCCTCACTGGCAGCCAAAAGGATGTCTAATAGTGGGATGTCTCCCTTTCCTGCCTCATTTCTGTGATGATCTTGTAAATAGAAAAGCAAACCAAAGTAATAAGCCATTTGCTTCAATCACCGCTTTCACGCTGCCTTTGTGGGCTGAGTCAAGAAGAGCATCACACTAAGGCCAAGGTTGGCTCAGTCTCCCATAGAAATGAGGTGCATCACCCCAGTTTGCTCTTGAGGGGCTTTGATGGAAAGACACACAAAGCTATTCTTTCCCTTATGGGTGGTCCTCATCCAGTATGTTGGTGTTCTTATAAGAAGAGAAAATTCGGACAGACACCAGGGATGCTACCTGCAGAGACAGACCATGTGAGGATGCAACAAAGAGATGACCATCCATAAGCCAAGGAGAGAGGCCTAGGAGAAACCTGCCAACATCTCAGTCTTGGCCTACTAGCCTCCAGAAGTATGAGAAAATAATTTTCTATTATTTAAACCTTATAGCCTGTGGCATTCTGTTATGCTAATCCTAATAAACATATAGAATGTTTGTTTCTCTTTCTTGTTAAGAGGGGTTGTACTAAAGACAGGTGTGGTGGCACACACCTATAATCCCAGCACTCAGGAGGCTGAGGTGGGGGGATGGCTATGAGTTCAAGGGCAGCCTAAACTGCATAGAAAAATCCTACTTAAAAAAGACAATCAGCAAGAACATAAAGATGAAGTACACCATCCTCCCATACGTTCTTTACTCTCTAAGTCCTTGGTTATGTCTGTTGAATGTATTCACCACTAAATAAAACCCTCTGATGTGACTTTATTCCTGGAGCTTAGAGAAAATGAGCTAAGAACCTTAATTTTTCTGTTTCACCATTTTCCATGGCCACAAATCCCTCTTGGAGGATAATGTGCCAAGGATCTAGCACTTCAGAAAAATGATGATTGAAAGTTCATCCATTCATTCTGAAGCAAGGGGACCCACTGAACTCTGCCACAGCCAAACATCAGGCTGCCTAGCAATGTTAGAGCTCCATTTTAATTCTTAAACAGATTTCTTCCCCAAGAAAAAACATTATCTCAAGGAGGGGGAAGCATATACCTGACATATATCGGAGAAATACATCACTGTGAAAACAAATATCTAAAACGTTAGGAGAGAACAGAAACCATGCATGTCCATATTTGTATCTTCACCTGTCACATCCCATGATTCATCAAGGCCTTGCATATGGATGAAAGCTTTTTTATGTGAACTGTGATTCAGGGATGAAGGAGAACAGCCCCTCTAATGGAGTCTGCAGAGTGTGTGAAACATGGACATAGTGGCTATCTCAGCTGAGCTGCATGGCAGTGTGCTGTCTGTGGCGGTAGGATCCGAACGCTTCTGTCAAATGGGGTGTTCCATGATGCTGAGAGCAATATGCAGATTACTAGGCCTGGCCTGATTTAAGTCACTCACACAGCCTCGATTTGAGTATAATGTTTCTTCTCAACACTCAGGTCACAGCATTCCTCAAAACAGTCTCACATCTCTTCACAAATCTCTGCAGGGGGCCCCCATCCCCAGGTGAAGGCTGCCACTGCACTCCCCACCGTTTGCCCCCCACCTTCTGCTTCTTCTTGCATCCAACTATCAGGCACACTGGGCTTCAGCCTCTCTGGAGGCCTCACTCCTCAGGTGATCTGATGCCTCCCCCTAGGATCTCAGTGGGTGTCGCCCCCCTTCCTAGAAGGTCCTGTCTCAGCTCTCTGGCTGGCATCCTAGCCCCCTTTGAGTCTTTGCCTTGAGAATCTCCCTGTGGCCCAACCTGAGCGCCCACTGCCACCTTCCTATCCCCTCCCTGTTTTGTGCCCAACTCCTCTGCACAGTTTTCATCTTTCCTTTGGCCCACAGCACTGGTTGTCTTCTAAAATGTTGACCTATTTACTTTGTGTGTTGTTTATTCCTGGCCCTCACTCCACATAGAATGTCAGCCCCACCTATAACAATGCTCAGAACACAAAAGGTGCTTAATAAATATTTTTCCAAATGAAAATTGTATGAGCTACATTTTTATATTTTCTACGACTGGGTTAAAAGGAATAAGCTCAGGTTTCCCCAGTAATCACTGTAAGCACAATAGCATCTTTCAGGGCTTTATTTGTATCCTGTACTGAGCTCCAGAGGAGATGGATAACTTCAAGATTTGGCAGCCCTGAGTTTGCAAACCCACCCTTCCGTGAAATGTCATGGCGAGCGGTCCCCTAGTGGGCAGACCGTGCCAATGCACCACACATCACTTGTAGTACACCCAAATTGTCAACCCCAAAACCACCAACCACTTCAGATATGCTCATGAAAAGTTTAGCCAAGTTGATTTTCAGTATCATTTTTTAAAAATTTGAGCTAGCAGTTTTTTCCAAATAGCAGCCATTAGATGGTCTGGGTGTGGCCTTAGACACCAAGGGAGAAACAACTATTTAGAGACTTCTGAGACCCTAGAAGATTACATGAGTCAATAACTATTTTCAATACCTAGGACATTTGTTGACTACTAGGCTAGTAGAGGAACAAACTTCTGGCAGTGATAATAATCAAATTTTTCTGGGTGTAACACTTCCTGGTTAATCTCATGGCATCTATTTATCAGACTAGACTGCAGTCCTCAAGGCAAGGCTGAGGCATTAGAAAACTCCTGTCCCTGGGAAGAGGTACTTCTTTTGCAGCTTTGCCTCTGGAAAAAAATGTAGTGAATGGTTCTCATAGAACAAAGTAACACATCTCTCACAGATGTTGATCAAGGGTGTTTCATTGCAACCTTACCACCCTGATTTCTCCTCCCCTTAGTGAACAACTCAAAACCAAAAATCAAACCAGAAAGGAGTCAAGTGTGGGGGGAACAGAAAACAAGCCATACAGCAGTACGTGGCCACAGCTGTTTTCTTCTTGTTTTCAAAAATGCTCAGGCATTTTCTGTGAATCAGATGATTCACCCTCACAATACATGTAAGAAGAGATGATAGCAAATGTTTGGCAAACAGAAAATTTCTTCATCCATCCTGGCCTCCTCAGGCCACTCCTCCCTTCCTTCCTCTTAAAGAGTCCTCCCTCAGTCTCTGTGGAGAGATGTCTGAAGTTGGATCTCTGGCTTCCAGGCATAATTCTACTACGTGGTACCAAATGCCAAGAAAGAGGAGGGTGCCCAGAGCCCAAGAGCTCCAGAGGACACTGAATTCTTCCCAGCGAAGGAGCATGGGCAAATGCTTCCCAGAGAAGATGGCATCTGAGCTGTGTGCTTCAAAGGCAGTGGGCAGTTTGCCAAGCAGAAGGGAAATTAAAAGCCACTTGACTTATGTGACTGATGCAAAAAGACTGTTAGGCTTGTGTAGCCATCCACAGGCTAAGGCCACAGAGTGTCAAAAGAACCAAGTTAGTAAGGGGAGAAATTGGTCAAATGATTATCTGATCTTGAGTAGACCAAAAAGTAAAAGCACTGAACTTATTTTCCCCCCACAGGTTGACAGATGACATCAAATAGAATGGAAAAGTGACTAGTACAACCCAGCAAAACTCAGCATGATCCTCCCTGGCCCTCCCAGCAGTCCAGTCCAGCACATGGCCCTGCTTCTCAAGGGCCGGCATCTGCTAGGACATAGCTCCAGGGTCAGCAGCCAGAGAGTGAGCTGACACTACTGCAACAATTCGAGAGGTCTGGAGATGCTAGCCATTCTGTGTTTTCTCTGCAAAACAGACACCAAGAGCTGAAAGGGACGCCCTTGAATGGGTGTACCACATCACCACATAGGCGGCAGTTCAGGATGAACAAGGCTGCCATTCAGTACAGGTCTTAAGAGGATCTGGGCCTGAGAAGCAGAAGCGAATTAGAGTGCCACTCTCACCAGGGTCTTCACTTTGTCTGAGAAACCTTAGTTCCAGAGACGTCAACAAAGTCTCCAAAAGTTAAAGACAGAGTCAAGACCATGAAGAAATCAGTTTTAGTTCTGAGGCACAGCCTCATCCAGAGAATTTCCCTTCAGCCTCTCCCTCCTGGCTTTGTTGTTTCTCTGTTTTCACGAAGAAGAGCCAAGTGGAAGTGAAGGAAGACGAAACACCTGTAAGGATCGTATTGCAGGACAGTCAGGATAAGGGGTGGAAACTCTGCAAGGTCTGATTTACCCTGAGACATATCTCTGTCATAACCCTGGCCAGAGGCGCACAGGCCCCTCACCCAAGCCCAGCATGACCGCTGATCCCACTCAGTGCTGGGAAGGTGGGCTGCTGCTCCTGGGCAGCACAAGTAAAGGCTGTGGCTCAGGCTGACAGGGTGCAGAGGATGTCTCACAACCCCGGGCTTGGGGCGGGCTGGCTGCTGCTGGTGCAGGACTGAAAGCCACAGTTCCAGCTCCTCCAACCACAGTGAAGCCACTCTGCTCTCCTGCCTCTCTAGATGATTCTACTTTGATCCAGTCAGATTTCACCTTTGCAGGATTTCCTGCCGAACTTCCCCAGAGTCAGCCTTTCTCCTCTGTGGCCCATTACTCACAGTTTTAGATTCTGTTTCAAAATTTCTTCATCACAGTATCTAAAAATACTTTCAGATCATCAGAGGACTTGTGGTTATATGCATATATTTCTTTCCTTTCTGTCAAATATAGTTCTTTAATTTTTTTCAGTTTTTTGTGTCATAATTGTGAAAAATTAAGATTACAGAACTAGGGAGACAGTTCAGTGGCATAAGCACCTGCCTGGCAAGTGCAAAGACCTGGGTTCAATTCCTACTACCACATGCTATGCTGGCCTTGGAACCCCAGGTTTACTGTGACAGCCACCAAAAGAGGATGTGGTAGCACACCCTTGTAATCCCAGTTCTGCAGAGGCTGAGACAGGAGGATCACTATGAGTCTGAACTACATAACAAGACCCTGTATCAAATAAATAAATAAAAGATTTTTTTAAAAGATTACTACTTGATGTTTGGATACATTTTTGCGACATGACAAGCAAATTACCATACCCATCATTCACACAGAGTTGCATGTGTGTGTACAGGGCGAACACTTAAGATTTTAGCAAATTTCAGGTAAATACTGTTATTGGTTACCATTGCCAGGTTTGCAGATTCCCCAAAACTTATTCACAGTTCTTTGTATTCTTAATTCAGCTTGTGAAAGGGAGAATGTAAAGGAAAGCGTTGGACAAGAGGCAGGCTTGGACTCAGATCTGTATGATTAGATAAGAGGCAGAAGGCACAATTAAAGAGACTATCAGTGCAGAAGGGATATTGAAATTGAGGCCTGGGCTGATTGATGGGGGGCTGGCAAAGCTAGATGATGCCCTGTGGAACCAGAGACAACTAGATAGCAGACCACCCACAGGTCAGGAAAAAGAAACGAGGTGGTAACTAGAATCGCAGAGCGTAATGGGCAAAAGTGTGGTCTCAGTGGAAGGGTGCAGCCCCTAGTGCACGTACCCCAAGAAAGGGGTCCTGAAGGGAACTAAAAACAGTGCCTTGCTTTGCTCTTGCCCTCTGACTTGTTGCTCCGCCTCACACCCAGAAAGTGAAAGAGATCTCCATGTCACTCACAGAGCCCAATGAAGAAGGGGATGTTAAATTTTAACAGGCACCCAGCACAGATCCAGCTCAATCACCTTAGACAATCTCTGTCCTCTTTGATCCTCCCAATATGCTAGTAAAAAATGAGGGGGTGGTTACAAGACACCTGCCGAACATTAGTGATGCTGAGATTCCAGGAGACACTCACACACAGTACTTAGCTTTCCAGATTTCCTGAGCCAGTTAACCTTGATAGACTGGGATGCAGCAACTATTACAGTGCTTCTTAAAACAGAGCATGTGGATTCTGAAAGTCATGCCTTCGTAACATAATTAAAAACTTAACACATTTCTCAGAAAGAATTCACCATTTATTAGTTTTTTAGAATGTTACCTTTCTAGCTATGTCTATGCAACATTCCAATGTATACCCCTGAAGATTATTCAGTTCTCTCTCGTATTCTGTCACCCACAGGAGGCTTCCTTGAGTCATTTGTAGTGAAAACAAACTAAGTTCTGTGGTGCTACAAGAGGCAGGGACAACCCACCACTCAAAGGTGGTGGGACTCCAAGAGATTCGAAGATGCCTTGGGCTCTCTCAATCAGCAGCTCTTCTAGCCAGAGTGTGGAAATGGGGATTGCTCACCACAGGCTGTTAGGTTTTGCTATGGCTTGGACAGATGTCTCCTCAGCCTGAGGGTGCTCCTGGGAGCTGAGGAGGTGGGGCCTATGGGAGGATGTCAGGCCACTGGAAGTCAGGATGAAAGGGCTGCAGGCTCAGGCCTCTTCCTCTATCCTGCATTCTGACCAGCAAAAGTGTCTTCTGTGTTTTTCCACCGTGGCTTACTCACCTCACCTCAGGCCCAAAAGCAAGACAGTGAATGACTATTGATTGAAACCTCCAGAAACGAGCAAGAATAACTCTTTTGTGCTTATAAGCTAATTGTCTCAGGTATTTGTTGCTGTAATAGAAAGCTGGCTAACACAGATTTATTTGTCTCTCCCAGTCTACTCTGTATAAGGTATGTGCCAGACGCTAGGAACAGCAGAAAGAAAGAAAGAATACAGGACCTTGTTTTTATTATTTTTTTATATTTTATTTTTTTCTTGTCTCTTGTTTTCATTTATTACCCTTTCTTTTTAAACAAACATTTACTTGAGGGACAGTATGGCAGTAATTGGTATGACATGACAAGCAGTATGTATTCAGAAGAGCAGAATGACAGGCACTCCAAGCATGACCCTAGTATTATTACACATTGCTATCTTCAGTGCAGTGTTTAGTTCACAGGTATCAGCGTATATAGTTAGCCAGTGTGAGAATCCTATCAATTAACTGCTAGTTTCGAAAGTCTTCTGAAGATTCTCAGGACCATTGCCTTACCCATCTTGTACATATAAATATATGGCTTTGCCTCTGTCATCTTTCCTAGCTTTTTCCTTGTCCTCTCTTCATTGTCTAATCCTCAAGTTCTCGCTTTCCTTTTAATTGTGTTATACCTTTCTATTTTTATTTCTTCTTTTGAGTTCTTATACTAGGGAGACTACACGATATTTACATATATGGGTCTTTTTTTTAGTTTTTTTTTTTTTTTTTTCAGAACTAGGGATTGAACTCAGACCTTTGTGCTTGCCAGGGAAGCACTTATTCTACTGAGCCAACTCCCCAGCCCCCCCAGCTCCTTGTTTTTAAATGCAAAGGAGTCACGCTATGTAATCATTTACATGCAGCTCTCCAGAGTTCTACATTTAACCAACCACAGGTTGAAAATACTTGGAAAAAATACTGCATCTGTGCCAAACAGGCACTGACTTCTTTCTTGCCATCTCTCCCTAAACAGTGCCACAGAACAGCTGCCCACCCTGCACAGTTATTCTATTGAGCATCCCAAGTAACCTACGGATTATTTAAAGTATCCAGCAGTTGCACATAGTTCATTATACAAAACCTACACCATGTCGTATGAGCATCCAAGGGTTTTAGAATCTGCTGAGGATCTTGGAACCAAACATCTGTTCGCTAGGTATGAATAGATGTTTGTACCGCCAAGACACAAATGTGTAAGAAGCACTTGTACAGTGATAACAATAACGCAGTGAAGAAGATAAGACTCGGTGATGGCCTAGAATGACTGGAGGAGAGGAGAGGCAGGACTATGACAGCCGGATACACAGGTGTGGAAGGAAGTTGACTTTTGACAGGAAACCTTTATTTCAAGTGTTTTATTTACTTCTTGCATAAATACAGACACGTCATAAAGCTTCTAATGTCTCAGAAGATAATGACTGGGTGGATGTGGTAATGGTAATGTGCATTTTAAAGGATTAAGAAATCTAAGATACAGAGCTTCAAAAAAAAAGGCATCCCAAGCTGAATAAACTGATTGCTTTGATTTGTAAATATTTGTATACAGTGTTCTAAGGGTTTAATGTGGAGTGTGGGGGCAGTCAGGGATTGGGATAGGGCCAGAGAAGTTAGGGACTGGAGCTTTTAAGGAGGAAAGAGACAGTTTTAGGGTACTGAGGAAGAAAGAGAGAAGTGACGCTTCTGTGAACATCAAAGTGAACGTTTGCCTATGGTGTCCAAGGCCGAAGCTGCACACAGCAGCAGTGCGTCACGTGAGGACTTGCTGGCCAGTGACGGACCACATATACCATGGTAGCCTGGAAGATTATGTCACCAAGGGATGTCACCACCCTTTTGTTTTGTGTAAGGACTCGCTTGTGTTGGATAACGGCACGCTCACCTAATGAAGCATTTCCTAGACCGTACCCCCTTAGTTAAATGAAGATGGCTAGACTTACATGTGTGAGGCAGTCACCACACGAAGAGATTCCTGTGACCTGGGGTGATAATCCTCATTTCACAGGAAATTTCTGTGGTTGTTTCTGCCCTTTTCCTGTCGTTCAGAAATACGTGACATATGCTTAAAATTGAACTTTTATCTTAGTGAAAAACTGATTACAAAGACTAAAAGGGGCAAGAAAGGAAGATAACAGTGAAGTTTGCAAAAGAAATACTCGTATTAAGACAGACAGCCGATCTACACATAGCATTTCATTTCTTATGTGATACTGTGTGAGATAAAAGCTGAGAATCTACCATGTTTTTACTTTTTCATTTTAAGGAAGCAGCTGTTATCAGTCAGATCTGGAGCTTCCATGATTCAGTGATGAGATAGCTCACAGTTCATAAAAGCTGCTCAGAAGAGAAGTGGTAATTCTGTATAACACCACAGAACACAATCATGGCTTTAGATCTGCAGTTACCACCGAGCTGAGTTCCATGGCGTTTGAACTTAAATTTCCATTACCACAAACCAAAGGTACAAGTAGAAAAGAAAACAACTTTTTCCTGAAACCTATTCCAAGACCTCAAAATACTTAACATAAAATTGGGTAAGACTTTTCTGTATCAGCAATGTGATATCTTGAGCTCACCACAAAAAAAAGTCAAACAGTTGTTTTTTGTATTAATAGGATATTTTAATAAAATTCCTGGAGCTGACATAAAAGCTCTTGAACTTGATGTCCTGCCAGGTGGGACAGGTGACCAAGTCAATGATTGTACTCTCCTTGCTCTGAGCATAGCACACAGCTGATGAAATGATTAGCATACCTGCTGATAATATTAACTCCAGACACTGGAAAGTCTACCAATCTAAGACTTTTAGTCTAGAAGTTAATAGTGTGTTCATCAACTCTGTGAATTAAAAATCTGGTGTTTTTCTAGTTTTTGAAGAAAATTGCTCTTATTAAAAAATATTCTGGTACCTATAGGATATGAACAGCTCACAATAATGGCTTGATCATTGAGCGACATGCATTACAAATAATGTTACATGAAATCCAACATATCTAAGATGTACGCCTGCTTATAAAACAGACTAAAAATGTTTTGAGACAGTTCCTGATTTCAAAATCAGTTTAAGATTTAAAAATTATAATTTGAAACACTGACTCTAGCTTTAAGTAAACCACTTCCACTATTTTACATGATCATCTTTCTAAAAGAAGAAGCTGTGTAATTTTTAGGCAGTGTACTAAGGTCACAAATAATTTAAGGTTTTCACTTTCATTTCAAACAACTGTAAAAAGGACACCACCAACAGCGGTTTTAACTCCCGCTTAGATCCATATCTAAGTATAAGAGTTATGTGTAAAATTTTCTAAATCATAAAACTTTGAGAGAGTGAGGCCTACACAGGGCCTACCATTTTATATTGGATTCATTTATAAGGGAAACTAAAAATAATACAGAGGAACATTTATCTTTTTCCAAGTGCTGTTCTTTGTTATTCAATGATCTTTATAATAAACACGGTGTCCTTAAATCGAAGTTTAACTAGAATTTACTACCCAGTGGGCAAGGAAACATCAACAAATAAGAAACGATGAGATATCCTAAGGACTTTTTTTGGGCTGCACATGTCAAGATTTCAGTCTTATTTTAAAAGTGCAAATTCGTCTTCTACAGAGTACGCCATGATGGAAAGGCAAATTTCAGCAAATAATTTTATACACCATGATTCTTCAGATTAGGCTCTCTCTTGGCATTCAGATTAAGTACTTATGTCTCAGGAAGCAATATTTGAAACAATTAGGCAAAACAAAGTTACTGAACCAGCATCAAAAAATGCAAGAAAAGTAAGTTGTCAGCATCACTATTGGATACATGGTAAAACTAACAAAGCTAATTCTGTATTATATCATGACTTTTAAGATTGATTGTGATTCCCTGGAATGAAACTAATAAGGAGTTTTTATTAGAACAATAATTAAGTTTATTTACCTTTATTTTTTGAGTATTATAGTGTTCTTTTTTTTTTTCTCTCTCTTTTTGTCTTTTTGAGACAGGGTCTCACTATGCAGTTCAGGCTGGCCTTGAGCTCACTTTGTAGTTCAGGCTGGTCTCGAACTCACAACAATCCTCCTGCCTCAGCCTCCCGAGTGCTGGGATTACAGGCATGCGCCATCACGCCTGGCACAAGTATTATAGTGTTCTTAGAAAAATTTTAGATATGTAGAAAATTGAGCAGAGATAATAAAGAATTCCCAAGCACTCTTCTCTCCCTTATTAGTTCTGGCATTTTTGTCACATGTTTACTAAATTGATGCCTCAATGCTAATGCATTATCAGGGTCGGCAGTATAGCTCAGCAGACTAAGCACTTGCTTAAGGAAGTGCAGGGGCCAGTGTTCAATCCCTGGCAATGCATGCCGTGCCGGCCTCACTTTCAGGTGCATGGAGTCCGGGCGTGGTGGTATACCCCTGCAATCCCAGCCCTGGGGAGGCAGAAAACAGGAGGATCACTACAAGTTCAAGATGCTTAGTGAGACCCTGCCCAAAAACAAAACAAAGATACTAGTGCATTATCATTAACTAAAATTCACATTTGGGACTAGAAGTCACCCTTACACAGTTCGGGGGGTTTTATCTTACATTTTTTATACCAAAGTTTGTATTTTATTTGTTTCATTTTGTTCTTTTATACAAAGGACAAAAAAATCATCAATATGTGAACTATTAGTAGGTATGGTTGAAATACTATTAATACAAATAAATTCTAGGGAAAACATCCTTGGTTCCTATTTGAGTTATGAGGCCTAAGAAAGAACCTGAGTATTTCTAGGGAAAGATACTATGGGAATTTGAGGACAGAACTTACTCTGCCACCAGGGTCCTAAACACCATAGCATCAAGCACCCTTAAGTCTGACTAAGCAGGAAGGTTCTTGTGCACCTTTTAAATGCCACTTAGACACTAAAGGGTCTGGCCACCAGGGCCTATGGAAGGCTGACCTCTCCCATCCACAGACCCTGGCCCTTGGCAGCTCTCTCCCCAGTGCAGGCCATGATTGCTCTCCCATTCTGCCTCAGGTCCACCCTCCGGTTTGCTGTGGGCCACTGTGCTATTGCGTTTATGACCCATTCCCAGCCTGCTACCTGCTCCTGGCTGTCACTGAGAGAAGACAGAAAGACACACTTCCTTTGTGTAAGGAATGCACAGTGACCTAACCCAAGGGGCAGCCCCATGTTGCTCCATGGTAGCCACCACCCTGCCACCCTGTAGATGTGTTTGTTTTTGTCACATGATGCCCCTGGGAGTTGTCTTAACTTTGAATTTGGTTGTCAACAATTAAAGCAAGGCCCTTGCTCCCTACCTTGGTACACTCTCATCTTTCCCACCCTATCAACCTGGGCCACTTGCTGCATTTATATGATCCAACTGCCTTCTGCAGACAGTTGATTTTCCGGCTGTTGGAATGACTGGCTGTGTTCCCAGTGGCCAAAGAAACCTCAGAGTCTAAAATACAATCTCACCCCAAGGTCCATCCCTCACTTCCCATTGATAATAGAAAGAAATGTTCAAATATCACCATTCATGCCTTTGAAAGGGGAAACACTCATTCCACTTTATTTCCACCTTGTAGCATTTCTAATTTTTAAAAACTCCTCCTAGGGCCAGTGGGACAGCTCAGTGGATTAAGCATCTGCTTAGGCGAGGGCAGGGACTGGATTTGATTCCCTGTACCACATGCCACATAGATCCCAGCCCTGGGCAAGCTAAGCCGGTCACCGAGACCAGGTGTAGTGGTGCATGCCTATAATGCATTCATGAATGAATGAATTTCCAGTGCTGAGGAGGCTGAAAACAGGAGGATCACTATAAGTCTGAATGGCATAGTGACACCCTGTACCAAATACATTTTTTAAAAGTGAATAAATAAAATAAAAACTCCACCTAGTTGAAGAAAATGTCCCATTTCAATAAAATGTCCTTTGGGAAAGGGAGCTCCTGAAGCGTTACCTGTATCCCAAACCTGGAGGTGATGGTGACGGGCACCATGACTGAACTTGGAGTACCTCTTCCCCTTCAGAGAACGCTCCACTCCCAAGGCTTCAAATCAGTGACCTGCTTAGGGGTTCCAGTCTGAAACTTCAGACAGACTTCCTTATTAGAGGCCTTACAAGCTACAAGGAGGTCAGGCCACCTCCTTGCCTCCCAGACTTACTGAGATGTAGGAGAAGCGGCAAAGACTCTTCTTTAGGTGTTCCCTCCTGGTCTCTGTGCTTGCTCCAGGTATTCAGGGAGTCTATCTGCTATGTCCAGCAGATCTGCTTTGACTGAGCCCATCCAACATTTTCATGATCTTCTTACATACCAGTAATCAAAACATCAAAAATCTGATTCAAACTATTAGTTTGCTAATCTTTTTTTATTTTATTTTTTATTTATTTTATTGAAGAACAAATAGCAATGAGACAGTTTCAAGACAAATTAACAGGACAGATTCGATAAATTAATACATTGCAAACTGTTATCGTAATGTTTTGGTATCGTACAAGGTACATATATGATATTATATTTACAGACATTATTTTTTTTTTGTCTTTTGGAGACAGGGTCTCACTATGCAGTTCAGGCTGGCCTTAAGCTCACTTTGTAGCTCAGGCTAGTCTCAAACTCACAACAATCCTCCTGCCTCAGCCTCCCAAGTGCTGGGATTATAGGCATGCGCCACCTCACCTGGCTATTTACAGACATTATTATAGCAGATGTCTCTAATCAGTAAATTAAGACAGTGTAGCTGTTTACTTATCTTATTTTTTATACCTGAATTATATCACAGATTCAATAATCTTTTGCAGCCAATAATGCGAAAAATCAAAGCCCAAGAATTAGACTTCCAAGAAAGCCCTTGCTTACACGTCTCAGAGCCTAGATCTCATTGAAGGTGAATGAGGAAAGCAACTAATCGGAAGTACGTGTACATTGGAAGCACATGCAAGACTGAACTTCACATGTGTAGAGCCCAAGAGCAGCCTTTCAACCTATGTGCCTTTGTTTTCCATGTCTACAATAGTGCCTAATATTTAACAGACATTTAATAAGGTTTTGATGAATGAATGAATGATTGAATAATGGAATGAATGAATGAATTTCCTACTCATACCCTTGTCTTTTATGGCTTTGCTTGCCCCTTAAGCCTTGACTTTTTTATCCTTTCCCTGCACTCTACCCTTGTTCCTGTGGCTGTCTCACAACTGACCTCCTGACATTCTGAATCTGGCATTTACTTTCTCCTTCACCATAAAGGATCATGAATATCACTCTCTGTTTTCCAATTGTTTTATGTTCTATTTTTCCATAAGTAAATGAAAAGAGCTTGCACAGGTGAAGTCATTTGGCTTTTGGCTCTGCTGTGACATTAGGCACATCCCGTAATCTCTATGGGTGTCACTCGAAAATGGCTGTGTGACTCAACTTTGGGTCATGCATGTGCTGCCTCCTTTTTGTCATTTAGCATTTTGTTTTACAGGTTCTGAGGAGTAGTGCAGTAAATAAAACCTGCTCAATATAATGTAAATGTATTTTTTTTTTTTTTTGTCTTTTTGAGACAGGGTCTCACTATGCAGTTCAGGCTGGCCTTAAGCTCACTTTGTAGCTCAGGCTGGTCTTGAACTCACAACAATCCTCCTGCCTCAGCCTCCCGAGTGCTGGGATTACAGGCATGCGCCACCACGCATAAATGTAGCTTTCCCCAGTATTCATAATATCTAACGACATCGTGCAGAATTAGTATTCCAGGCATCAAACATATTGGGAATTGTCAGATTAAACAAAATGGAATCTCTTGGTCTCAGGACTAAAGAATTCATTCACATTAAGGAATATGACAAGGACACTTCAATATTGGTTCTAAGTCCATTTTCAGAAGGAAAACTATGGGTGTATCTCTTTGCCAACTTCACATTTGATTTTGTGGGTCTGTCATTTATCAGTAAGTAGATGCTGAGTGGAGTCATAGCCTGCACCTTCCTTATGGGGGGATCCGAGCTGAACTGGGGGTGGGGAGTGGGGAGCCAGCTGCAGCTTTTTATCTTTTGGTGACAACAAGTGGTTGTATTCCTTCTTGGGCAGTCACCGGGTTCATGAATAGTGCCACAGTCTTCTAAAGCTAGGACTGCTCTTTTGATCTACAAGTTCATATGACTCCACCACGGGCAAGGCCTTCTGTCCCCTTCCAGCCCTCCCCCTTCCTGTGTTTTCTCTGCCTTTGCAAGGGTTTAGGCTCCCAGCCAGAAAGAAAGCAGTCAGTTGCCCAATTCAGAGAAATAAAGGAAAATATCCCCCTCCCCAGTTTGATGGTAAATAACTGTGGGGGAGATATAATAAACCTCTTCATTAAGCAAATGCAGCTTTGAGATAAGTGAGGAATTCTATCTCTAAAGCTATTCTTCAAAACCTGTGACAGTTCCACATGGTCAGGAGGCTGTCATGCTGCCATGGAGATGGAATTTAAGTATAGAATTAGAGGGACTTTAGCCTGAATGGTTTTTGTCCTTGCAGTCCCAGCTTCCAATTTGGTATCAAGGGGGAAAAAAGAGGAAACTTCAAACTATATGCAATTTATTATTTAAACAGTTAAAGAACCTGGACACTTCACTTGTTGGACTAATTTTTTAATTTTCTAATATATATATATATATATATATATATATATATATATATATAGTAATTTTTATATGAATCAGCCTTGGAAGGGCAGCTAGGATGACCCAGGCCTCCTGCCAGCCTCAACAGTATGAGGGGGAAGAGCGAGCTCCATTGTCCCGCCCAGTCTAGCAATTAAAGAGCTTTGGTGTTGGGGACCAGAATTTTCTCTCCTCTTTCCTGTGTCCATACATCCATCTGATTCCTTGCAGAGCAAACCCCACCCAAAAGTAAAAGGTGGGCAAATCCATGTCCCCAATTACTAGCTGTAGGCCACTGTGTGTGCTTCAGACACTGTCTTTGGAATATCCTGACTAGAATACAGTTACCATCAATGGACCGTCCTCTGGTCAGGCCTCCTCTGGCTCATTCTGGCCCAGCCTTGCTGGGCTCCTTGCGTCCAGGCTTGTGTCTAGCTCAGGGATTCTGCATGGATTCCTCCCTCTTCCCTGAAGTACCCATGACACACCTTTCCCTTTTTTAAAGACTCGAACGTGATTTCCTCTGAGAAGTTCTCCTAACTACACTACTTTAAACAATAACTTCCTCACCCAACTATTCCTAGCCTCTTTCCTTGCCTTTTTTTTTTTTCTTCTAGCACTTTCCACTGTCCAAGTTTTCCTATTTATCTTATTCATGGCCTGTTTCTACCATGAGAATGCTAGTTCAGGAGGGCAGGGATGCTGTTTTGGTTCACTGCTATAGTATTAGCAGTAAGGTGTGCCTAGCATGGTAACTGGTCATGGCAGGCATTCAGTGACTCTTCTGTGAAGAAGGAATAAGTGAATAAGTAAGCAAATGTACTCTAGTTGCCAACTCACGGAGGTCAGGATTTTTAGAAAAGGAAACAACTCTAGTAAGTTCTCACTGTATTCTTAGTGAGTGGGTCCAGGGAAAGAATCTGAAATCAGCGGGCCCTGGGCACAGGCCTAGCATGCACATGAATAAGTGCTCAAAGTACTCATTCCTCAAACCACAATAATGACACTTAGTAGTGTTTGAAACACTCTCCCAACTCTACCTTCCTAGGATCTGTATCTTCTTATAGCCAACAATCACAGCCATGTCTGCTCTTACCCCTTTGCATCTCTGTTTCCTAACACACAGTTGAAGATAGTTTCATGAGAACATATCTTGTTTGGTTTAAATCCAGGCATAGATGAACAAGATACCCCAACATCCACACCTAGCCAGCAATTACACCTCAGCTAAGAGCTTCCACACTCCAGCCTTCACAAAAAGCTCCTCTTCCAGTTCCCCCTTTGACCCTCTGTGTCCAAAAGTGGCCAGGCCCTGCAGCTCGATTCCCAAATGCCTCATACACCCTTTGCCTCTCACCACCACTGCTCTGATCAGGCCCTCCTCAGCCCCTGCCTGGCTATTGCAACAGCTGCTCAACTGGTTTCCTATCTCTAGTTTCTTCCTCCTCCAACCCTTGTTCCAAACAGCTGCCACAATAATATTGTCAAAGTAAAAAAAATAGAATGTCACTCTCACTAATCTAGGAGAGGTCAGAGGCTCCCCCTCACCTAAGAGATGGGCCATTGACTCTATCATCCAAGACTGACACCTACCAGCTCCCTAAATGGCCACCAAAGCCTTTCTACTCAAGTGTCTGGGCCTTCTTGTCTCCCTCCAAAAATGGATGCTTCCTCCTCTT
>PVKA01013198.1:0-55620 GCA_004027165.1 Ctenomys sociabilis
TGAACTTTGCTGAACTTTAACTCCCTTGGAGTCTAACAGAGCGCTTATGGCCTGCTGCAAGCTATGACTGCTCTGTGCTCCCATTGTAGGTTCAATTCCTAGTTCGCCACTGTATGGCGTTCAGTTCAATTCCTATGTTCCTGCCTATTCACGGCAGTCCCTGCCTCTTTAGGGCAGTCCCAGCTCTCTTATCCGGAGCTGACCTGTGGTGCGTCCACCACCCACCCCTCAATTCCGGGGTGCTTACCCAAGGTGAGTCCCGGGATTCAGAGCCGCGTTGGTCCCCTCGCCTGCAAGGAGAACGCAACAGCCCTTCCCCGCCGTCTGCTCCGATCAAAAAAAAGCCACCAGTTGTCCGGCGCAGATCGGCCCAGAAAGAAAGACCCGAGACACCTTGTCTTCCTTTTAGAAGGAAAAGATCTCTCTCTATTGCGGAAGCACAGCAGCTTATATAGTATAGCTAAGCCAATCAGCAGCAGCCACGTATAAATATACAGCCAATCCTGCTCTGTTGTCAGGCAGCCCCCTTATTCTGTCTGGATCAACAGGCGGGGCCATACCTTACTTCCTGTTATTCCGAACATGTCAAGGCGGAGCCCACAAAAAACGCCAAGCCGTTACCCAGAGCGCCAAGCGGCTGCTTGCACCGCTCCCAACATTTGAGGATTCTGGGTTGATTGATTTTGTACTCAATGTCGTTTGTTGAGTAAAGTTTACAAATGCACTTTCACTGTCAGCTATGGACCTCTGAGAGCAGCGGACCACAATGGCATACATATGTTTCTAGTTGAGGACAGAAAAGCAAACACCTGCTTTGTTGGTTCATTGCTTATCTTGAAAACAAAATTTTTTTTTCAGTCTATCTGGTGCCATGTGTTTTGCAATTTTATGCTTGGGTGGGTGATTTGGTTGTTCCGAATGACCCCAAAACATGGTCTGGAAGCGCTATCCAGTGTTTCCAAGGGCTAGAAGACTGTAGTGTGCCTTACTAATGCTTTGGTTGGATGAGCTTGGCTCAGGGCTGAGTTATTGTGCTATTGGCCATAAGTTTTAAGCTAATGATTCAATGTTGGTTAAGTGTAGTGTCTTTAAACAGTAACAAACACAAAAGAAAGCTACATATTGATACTGTTAAAACCAGGAGCCTACAGGAAGAAAATCTGCCCCTACAAACCAAGATTCAATATTTGCTTATTTAGGGTTTTCAGTGACTTCGTAGGGCATAAGTGTCCTGGTGTCTCTGTTACTTTTCTCCCGTTGCTGGGACAAACACCTGACAGACAAAATGAAGGAAGGAAAGGCTTATTTAGCTCACAGTTACTGGAAGTGTCAGTTCATACTCAGCTGGCTCCAAGGCTGAGCTGCGCAAGGCTGAGGGGAACCTTTCAGGCAGAGAGCAACAGAGATAGGGAGGGGCCTCAGATCAGGCAGGTAGCTAGCCTCTCAACCTTCCTTACACTGTAAGGCAAATTACCTGCTCCAGGGCAAGTGTAATGTCCACACCCACTGACACGTCCAGCAGAAAAGTATAAACACGAGGTATAAAAAGTAAAGCAAATGCCGGGCCTGGTGGCGCATGCCTGTAATCCCAGCACTCGGGAGGCTGAGACAGGAGGATTGTTGTGAGTTCGAGACCAGCCTAAGCTACAAAGTGAGCTTAAGGCCAGCCTGAACTGCATAGTGAGACCCTGTCTCAAAAAGACAAAAAAAAAAAAAAAAAAAAAAAGTAAAGCAATATTAATCTGCTGAGCTGTAAAAGGCTCAAGTCAACAATTTCTGACATTGCAAGTTCTGCAGACAACTCACTACTATTATGGACCACTGGACTATTTTGGATTATTTTGCTGAATTCACACACCTACAATATTTGAATGGCAGTGGAACACCCATCTCTGACAAAACTAAACAAAAAAGGGGGATATCAATGAAGGTCTATTTTGTAGTGAAAAAAATATATATATCTGTGTATACAAAATAGGAGAGATATACAGCTACTTTCTCTTAGTTCAATGTGAAGAAAGATTTATACTAAAAGTGTTTAGACAAGTTATCATGTCTGCATCTTATACCCTGAATAACTACTATGAAGACAACAATATGCAATGCATTAATTATTGTAACTGTCATGCTTACCTGTTTTGAAACTGTCTCATTGCTATTTCTTTCGTAATAAAAAAATAAAATAAAATAATGTGTGTTAACTTGAAGTTTAAATCATATTTTAATATCCCAATAAATGATTCAGGCTGTGAAAAATAATCAGTCACAAACTCCAGAAGCCACCTCATGACTGAATGAGGCTTTGGGGAGACACACACACAAACCATAACACCTAGTAACAAATATCCTGCAAATAAGTACTCTGTTATTTCTGCATACCTAACATTCAGTGTTTAGCAATTGGCAACAGACTTTTATGAGCTGTTGCTTGAATACAGGGAATTTGAAGGAATAAAGCAGCTTCCCAAAATATTTAAATAACAAGTTCAGGCAGTGGGCTTCTGTCGCAAAGGGAGTAGGAAGCCACTGGAGATGTTTCTGTCCAGGAATTATCAGTTACGAATTATTCAGCAGACATTCATTAAATATACTAGCCTGACAACAGAGATCCCTGGCTCCCTGCTTATAAGACGGTGCTGTAGAAGCTCTAAAAGTTCCTTTGGGAAGATTTACTTCATAGTAGAGTATAGTTGGAAAAGGAGAGAAACTAGAGAGTAATCCTGATATGCTATAATAGGACCAGGATTAGGTGTTGGCACTGAGGAGTGGATGTGGAGAGGATACTGTAAGTGCTGTGGAGTAAAAAAATCAGTAGATTGATTTCAGGCAGTGCTCGGGGAGGTGAAATGAGTAAAGCTGAGTGCAGAAGTCTGCTGCCCGTGACTTTCTTAGTTTCTGTGTTTGCAAATGTTTTTCAGTGACTTCCCTCTTATCAGGTTTTCTGTCTTATGTTGAATCTTTAAAATCATCAGTCCTGTTTTCCGTTAAGGAGGAATAGATTTATTCACTTTGTGAATAAAGTTTCCAAATATACTTTCACTCTGATGAATTGTCTGGGGTTTAGGATATGAGTAGTAGACAATGAGTTTAGTTTTACCACTAATGGTGAATTTTTATTGTTAATTGCAAAATTTTGTTGGGAGACAGTGGTATTCAAACTTGAGTAATCATTTTTTTTTCTTTTTAAATTGGAAGCATGTGCCATCTAAATGACTTTCATTTTAACGACAGTTTGTCTCAGTGGATCTTTAAATATTACTATGCTAAATCTGCTACTGTGTTGTAAATCTATGCCTGTACAGAGATGTACTCTACTAGTCATTGTTCATTATAAAATTTGTGTAAAAATTCAGAGACCCAGAGATCAGTATTAGCTTACATTTTCAGTAGCATATGTAAATATATGAAAAAAAAATGAATCCCTTTTTTGCAAAGTGCTCAGTATGCTTTTTTAGTTTCTATTAATTGAGAAATAGAACTTGGTATTCTTATTGTATGCTACTGATAAAAAACTTTAAGTATGTGAAGATATTTTGTTAAATTTCAATTTAAAAATGCTGTCTAAGCACAGTTTATATCTTACTGTAGGGTGTTTACATCACCCATTTTACAACGTTATGTATGCAAAAATGATATCCTACTTGGAACCTTTGGAGTAATTCTTTTTCCTGGCAAACTCATCTCAGGTAATCAAGAAATGTAGACCTTTTAAAATGTCAGTTTTCAAGGAAGAATTTGAATGACATTTCAAGCTAGCAGGGTTTAATCTGTCTGTGGCTAAAGAGTACTACATGCATTTAATTCAATGGGAGATTAAAAAATCAAAGGAATTTCGATGTTCTTTATCTTTTTTTCATCTGCTTTGAGCTTAATAGGCCTTCGTGAACAAAGCCATGTTTGTAAAGCACATTAAGTTCTGCGTGGCCGTCTCCTCCGCGGCGAGCACTCTGTGGACCTATTGCAGGGCTCTGCTCCCTGGACTCACCGATGTATAAACAGAAGACAGATGGTGTAGAGATGACTCTGATGATAATTCATTTTTCAGCTAGTCATGAAGATATTTTGATTGCAGTGTGTTTAAGTAATTATAACACAGGTTGCAATGTTAGTCTTGCTGGGAAGTGAGCACATGGAAAACAAGTTTGGTGTTCTTCATGCCCAACAAAGGATGCTCTGTGGGGTGAAGATTTTAATTCCTAATGCTAGATTAGGACTGAAGGAGTTTAAAATATGTCATACAGTGAGGTTAGTCAATTAAACATAGACCAAATAAAAAAGGAACCACACAGCTTTGAGGTATAAATATTTGTTTTGGAAGGTATTTAAATGTTAGTATATGAAAGAAACCAGTATTTTTTTGCATTTAGGCAACAGTCTGTGCACAGCTAATTAAAAAAATTACGTGATTTGATTTTAAGTTTATGTAAATTGTAATTATCATGTAACTTACTTTCTGTGTCATGAATTTAAAACAAATCAGAAGGTAAACAATTCAAAAGCATGTTATAATCCTGCTGTTGTTGTTCTACAAAAAAAAGCAATAACTACTATTGTATGATAGGTGGGCTATAGAAATTTTCATTTTCACTTGCTAATCGCAGTTTATCGTGCTGTTTTTGGTTTCACTATAGAATAATTGACCGCTTAGACGGAGTTCGCTTGTTGTGGTCTTTGCTGAAAAATCCACACCCGGATGTGAAGGCCAGTGCAGCGTGGGCCCTCTGTCCCTGCATCCAAAATGCAAAGGTAGGAACAGGCTGCCAGGCAGCTTGCTGGAGAATCTCAGATGCTTGCTGAATAATCGAAAAGCTCATGAATTGCTTTGACAGTTACTGTGGGTCAGACTGATCTGGTGGGAAAGAAAGCTCAACAGTGATCCTGCCAAAAGTTTTGAGCAGTGCCTTCTTCTTGTCCATTTAAAAATTCCAAACACATCTAGTAGAAGGTGATGGTGCTTACCAAATTCTACCTGAACAGTGCAGTGAAGTGAGCACCCATAAATCAGGGAGTAGTTGCTTTGTGTGATGATAATCTTCTGTGGTTACCTCTGTTTCCAGAGAGGGCAAGGACATGGGCTGCTGGACTGCTTCCCTGTGGGGACAGATGGCCTGCAGGCAATGGGCACTAAGTTTGGTCTCACCTGGATGGCCACCTGATTTCACTGACTGATTTTTTTTTCTCTGTCAGCAATGACTGGGGGAGTTTCTGATGTCTATTTTTTGCTTTGTAATCAAAGGGGACATTTATACATTTCAACAATTGCTTAAATTCTGATGCCCAGACTTAAGTACATGAATATGTGACTTTAAACATACAAGTGGAGCTATTCATCATAATTTGCTATACTGTTACCATTAAATCACAGGTACTTTGGAGCATTAAATCAAATGGGATAAAGAAAGCCTATAACATACCTATGGAACACCTTCTTACATTACATATGCAAATTACCTTTCCATGTAATGTCTTCACTTAAATTTCAAAGTTACCCAGCTCTGAAGTCACAACTCAAGGAATTACCATGGTCCCAAGAAAAGGGAAAAAACAATATAACTAAGAGTGATTATATATATATATATACACACACACACACACACACACACACACACACACACACACATATATATATATATATATATTTAAATATGTATATGTGTATATATTTTAAATACATATGTGTATATATTTAAAAATATGGCACAGCAGAAGGGACTGCAGTCCTAGAAATGCAGTTCCTTAATAAGCGGTATTATGATAAACCCCTTCTTCTATCACTGATATCACACGCTAAATTATACTTTATGCTACCCTCATTGAGGCAGTAGAGTGCAGAGGCATCATAGTGAGTCCCATTTAATACAAATAACTATAGACAGACCAAAACTTCCACAGTTTCCGTCTTTTGGTTACCAGTTAAATGCAGTTCTAATCCATAGCTTAACAATGAAGGATCAAACCGGGGAAATAGCTCAGTAGTAAAGGCTATGCTATGAAATGCTAGAAAGCAACGTCCTCAGAGAGAGGCTGTATCTAAAGAGGCTGCTTTTTAATAAAAGAAACACTCAGTGAGAAAGATTTTGAAATCAAGAATTATTTGCAGAACCCTAAATTTAGTAAGAGAGATGAATATTATTGGTCTGACTAAATAATTATAAAAAATAGGATATCAAATCACATTAAAGGAGAGTAATTGAGGGAAATAAAAAGTTACAACCTTTGTGAGGGCAAATTTTCATAAGCTTCACTGAGTGAAAACTACTCATGCCAAGCAGGAAAACAAGCAAACAAAAATGTCTATACTGATACACAAATTTAAACCTGATAATTTGAGAAATTAAAAAAAGAAAAAAACAGGGCTGGGGAGATGGCTCAGTGGAATAAACGCTTCCCTGGCAAGTGCAAGGGCCTGAGTTCAATCCCCGGTTCTGCCAAAGGGGGAAAAAAAAAAAAATGCAACCAAAGAAAGAAAAAGAGGAACAATCAAACTAGTAGGAGGCTTATTCATATCGTACACAATGAATTCTGAAAAAAAAAGGGATTAAAGAGCCTTTTCTTTCTTTTTAGTTAAAACTAGTCATTGGTTACTGTCTTACATAGATTAATTGCATTTAAAAACTAGGTAACTGCTATTTTTATAATTTTTTTCCAGGGGTGGGCAGGTACTGAGGATTGAATATAGGACCTTGCTCTTGCCAGACAGGCACTTAAGCCACTAAGGTATTTCCCCAGTCCCTTTTCTTTTCTTTTCTTTCTTTCTTTTTTTTTTTTAGAAGGAAATATGTTTTATCCTGGAATATTATATCCTAAAAAATTTGTATGTAAGTTTGTGTATCAATTTAAAATAAAAGCCTTTTTAAAATACTTCTTGTTTTACTTCTGTGGATAACTCACTACTATTGTGGACTGCTGGACTGCGTTGGATTGTTTTGCAGAATTCACACACCTATAGTATAGTATAGATGCTGTACATAGTATAGATGCCAATGGAACACCCACCTCTGACGGGACTAAACAAAAAAAGGGGATACAAAGGAGGGACCATTTTGCATCTGTATATACAGAATAGTTAGAATAGATATATAGCTACTTTCTCTTAATTCAGTGAGAAGAAAGATTTGTACTAATACTGTTTGGACAGGATACCCTGTCTGCTTCTTGTATTATGGATAACCACTAAGATAACAATGTACAATGTATTAATTATTGAAACTGTCCTATTAATCAGCTTTGAAACTGTCTCATTGACATTTGTTTCTCAATAAAGTAAAATTAAATTTTAAAGAAGTAAAATAAAATAATATACTTCTTGTTTAAAGAAATGCCAAGATTATTTTCCCCCATGAGCTTTATCAGGATTCTGGCTTTTTTTTTTCCTTTTGGTACCAGAGATCAAACGTAGAACCTTGCACTTTCCAGGAAGGCACTTATGCCACTGAGCTATATCTTCAACCCTAGGGTTATTTTTTACATTAAGGTATTTTCTAGAAAAATAAAATATTCTAAAATAGGAAATGACATGAGTTATGAGACAAGTGAATACATAATTAGAATAGCAATTGAATACAAGTTTATGTTTACAATATGCTTGATTAAATTACTAAGAAAAATTCCTCCAAAAGTAGTGGTGTAAAATATAAACCACATTATTACAATAACAGTCTGGCTTTAAGTCACCAGATGATTCCTAAAATACGTCAGGCAATAGGAAGTAATCATCAGTAGGTACAAGTATGCTAAAGGTCTTTCCGTTTCCTAGGAAAAAATGTTCTATAAACTGCAGTGGAACCCTGGTGCTCACTGTTAACTGGTTCCAGGAAGCATGAGGGCACCAAAAGAGATGAACACCAAACAAATTGCTTTGGCCAAGAAGGGTAACAACTGATAGGCAGTCACCACCACCAAGTTCTGGTACAAAATGAGCTGTGCCAGGACAAAATTTTCACTTCAAAATGTGTCCTATCAAATTCAAGGAATTTCCAAGCAGTCAAATATTAAGGTATGACTGTAGTTAATTCCCAATAATCATTGAAAAATTAAATTTGAATATAGCATGCAGTGTCCTTGGTGAGATACTGTTTTGTATAGATATCATATTCCTCACTTATACTGTTATTTTATGTAAATTGTGTGCTATTTTCCACTGACTTAAACTCTAAATCTGCGTACCTCAGCATTTTCCTATTCGTTGTTCCAGCATGGGCTTTCTATGCTGAATGTCTGCTGGCCTTCTGTGCTAATCAAGCTTTAGGCAGCACCCGGCCCACTTCTCTTTTGGTTCTTGACCTCAAAACCCAAACCAGAACCATTCTTCATAGAGAGTGCCTGTCATTCCATTTCTCTGCATGCCTCCCACCCCAGCAACTTAGAGTCCTTGAATTCTTCTCAAGTTCAACCATCTTACTAGTCTTGATGGAAAGACAGATGTGCGAGGAGGGACCCCCTCATCTACTTCTCTCACCAGCAAAGTGTTGTCCTGCATGCATGGCTGGTCGAGCAGAATGAGGATTTGAGGAGTTCTCTTTTAAATTAATTTTATTGAGAAAGAAATAGCAATGGGACAGTTTCAAAACCAATTAATAGGACAGTTACAATAACTGACATATTGCATATTGTTATCTTAGTGGTTATTCATAGTACAAGATGAAGACATGATACCTTGTCTAAACACTATTACTTCAAAACTTTCTTATCATTGAACTAAGAGAAAGTAGCTGTATATCTATCATATATATATATATATATATATATATATATATATATATATATATATATTTCACTACAAAATGGTTCTTCATTTATATCCCCCTTTTTGTTCAGTTTTGTCAGAGATAGATATTCCGTTGCCATTCAAATATTGTGGGTGTATGAATTCAGCAAAATGATCCAATATAGTCCAGTAGTCCATAATAATAGTGGGTTTTCCACAGAACTGGCAATGTCAGTTGTTGACTTGAGCCTTTTACAGCTCAACATAATAATATATACTTCATGTTTATCCTTTTCTGCTGGATGGTTAAGACCAAGATAAAGCAAGACCTATATAACAAAAAATGTAACTTTGGTATCTGACATGGTCAGTGAAATCCCTTCAGGATTTACCCTAAAACCCTGTACTGCAATTTGTAGAACCTTTGTCTGTGTCAGCTATGTGGATGAGTCATGGCCATTGCTTGGCCAATTTACTCTCTGTGAAAGCCTGAGAGAATGTTTTCTCTCTTGGTGACTCTCCTTAGGCCCATTCTACATTGTCAATCACTTTCCTCTGTGGCCCCATGATCTTCTTGAACAGAAAATTTGGGACACCACTGAGCTATAGGATGTTATAGTACAGGTTCTTCTATGTCCTGAGTCCTCACTGACCTTGAAGGGCTAGGGCCAAAATGTTGGCTATCTTTGTAGCCCTTCTTTTTCTCTAATTTTTTTGTCTGCAAACTTAAGTTGTTAACCCTCCAGAAGAGAAGATTAATGATATTATTACCCTATAACAAAGGTAGTTAAGCTTAATATCGCTATCGGTCTGAATATCAAACCCCTTAGACATAACATGAACAGCTATTTTCCAACCACCATTGATATGCTGAACTGTAAATCCCTACAGAATGTGAAAAAAAATTAATGAAAATAAACAGTTACACATTTTTACACAGAAATTTAGAAATCTAAATATATACAACATTGTAGCAGGACAGGTCTATGACATTTTTCTTGTCTCTTGTCTTTTATTTTATTTTTTTGAACAAACATTTACTTGAGAGACAGTATAGCAGTAACTGACATGACATTAGAAGCAGTACACATTTAGAAGACAAAAATGACAGGCTTTCTAATCATGGTCCTAGTATTACACATTGCTATCCTGAGTGCAGTTACTTAGTTCACAAGTATCAGCATGTATAGTTAGTCAGGGTGAGATGGATTTGAAAAGTCTTAAACACAGAAGTAACATGAATAATGTGGATAAAGGGAAAAGATGTGTATGGATAGGTGACTAAGTTCTACAACAATAGATGAGATGCAAAAAATTAGAATTTGCTACAGCATAATACTGGTGGCATGGAGAGAGGAGTCTATAAGAAATAATTCAGAAGTAGAATCAGAAATTGGTGAATGATTAGATGTTGGCTGTGAAGGAGTCAAGAAAGATTTTGATTTGTTTATGTTTAACTTGGACAACTAAGAACATGTTGCAACCCTTCCCCAAAAGGGTAATATAATGGTTGGGGGCTATGAATTTGCCTACATCCAGGTGCACATATCCAGTCCTTGGAACATGTGCAACTGGATTTCAGGACAGAGTTCTGGCCTGGTGCTATACAGATGGGGTCATGAGCACAGAGAGGAGTGGAGGTCTGAAGACAGCTGAAAGGGGCAGGAAGTGATGTGAGAGAGAGATCAGTGGTGACAGCCAGAAGCCCGGGAGAAAGCCTATGGAGTGTGGAACACCAAGCAGGAGGCAATTGCAAGAAGACCAGAAAGAAGCCAAGTCAGGAAGGTGAGAGTGCATTCAGCACCATCCATGGACCCTAGAATGACAAATATATTTGAAAACTGAGAAGAGATTAGCATGTGAAGATTATTTAGTCTTTGGACAAGACCATTTCTGTTGAGAGCTGAGAGTGTAAACCAAGTAGTACCAGGGTGAGAAATGAACTGAAAGAAGGGCATAAAGAGAATTAATAGAGAGCTTTCCATAAATTTAGCATTTGTTATTATTTATTTTTTGTTTGTTTGTTTTTTTTTCTTTTGTTTTGAGATCTGGTCTCTCTATGCTGCCTAGACTGCCAATCCTCCTGCCTTAGCCTCTCGGATAGTTGGGCTTATAGCTGCTGTTCACCATTTCTGGCTTTAGAAGCTTAGTTGTGGAGATAAGGAGACTGTATGAAGTCTAGATGATAGCTCAGGTTTCAGGAATGATTAATATGAGAGAGGCATCAGTGCCCATAGGTGAAGGAGGAAGGAATAGAGGAAGGGAAGAAGGGAAGGAAGGAAGAACAGAGGGAGGAAGAGAGGGACAGAGGGATGCTTGGCTCTCAGTGTTCCTTAGTCTTAGGAGCTCTGAGTAGGGTAAGTGTAAGTCTTATATCTTACATTTTTTTCCTTGGGACACCAATAAAAAGAAAAACAGAATAGTTCTATAATGCAAAGTTCCTGAAGCTGAGCCCAGTGAGGGAAAAACCAAAAAAAAAAATAAAAAAAATAAAAAAATTAGGAGAATAAATACTGAAAAGGGCAACTTCTTATTTTATCCAGGCAACAAACCATCAATCCCTCTATTCATTCATCCATCTCCTTATCTTTGATTTGGAATTCAGAAGTGAGAAATTTATCAAATGAATATGAATTAGTACCCATCTGTGAATTTAAAAACTTGAAGTAGACTTTTGTTACCTGATTAATAATTTGGTTAATTATTTCAACAATAAGAACTGGCTTTATTGATAAGGTAAGATGAAAGACATTTCTGTGTATTGAACTAACTAAATATATGAAATCAAAATTTTTATGATATATTTAATAAAGAACTGTATTTTTTAATGCTTAAGTTTTTGATCAATTACATGCTTCTGTCTGATAATCTAAACAACTACTTTGAAGATAACAGTATGCACTATAACAACTGTTGCTGATTTCCTATCATCTTGTTTTGAAATTTTGTCTCATTTTTATTTTTTCTTCTTTTTAAAATAAAACCATAAAAATTACGTTTTTTTTTTTTGTGACCAAATTGATAATGAAAACAATTTTAGGTGTCACTCTAAAGTGGATGAGGGAGGATATACAGTTTTTCAGAAATGTATTGTGACATGTAAACAAAATCCTTGAAGGCCATTGGTCTAGCATATCAAATCTGGCCCTAAAATAAGAGAGACAAAAATTTATTCTTTCCTCAAGAAGTTAGTTTGATTTGCAAGGCCCTAAACTTCCGGAGAAATCCTTTTTCTAGTCACAAGCAGGATATTATGTTGGTGCCAGCATTTACATGTCCTACAGTCAAACCCATCCTCCTGAGGCAGGAGGATCCTCGAGGGGCAGACCACCCAAGAGCTCATGTGGCCTGGACAGAGAAAGAATGTACATTTATGATGTTTAAAATAGGTAGATGTGTAGTATAAAAACCATCCTTGAATACCTCTCATCTTGGCCTTTTAAATGTGCACCATTTCTAATGTCTTATCAATTATTATTATACTGTCATTACAATAAAAAATTTTTAATTTTGTAAAAAAAAGACAAGAAAAATGATTAAGGTTTCTTGAAAGCAAGTGGCAACATTCAATTATTTGTCCAGCCTTGCATAACTACATCTGTTAATCTGAGCAGCAGATTTGACGATAAAAATAGGTACTAGAACAACCATTGTTAGTTAGCTATTCATCCAACATATATATTGTTGGATGTTACTCTGTTTCTGCTGTTTGGTTTTTTTTTTTTGTTTTTACTCTTCAAAATAAAATTAAATCAAATTTAAAAAATAATAAAAAAATAAAATGAGAATCTCATTGTTTATTCAAATCCCAGTCAAGCGTTGGTGGTGTAGTGGTGAGCACAGCTGCCTTCCAGATCCCACTCAAATCATGGTGGGAGAAAGCTCTAGTTAGTAAACCTTTCTGTGATGCTGAAAGTGTCCTGTTCACATACAGTCACCTCTGCCACTTGAGCGAGGCTGTGGAGGGCTTGAAGTGGGGTTTCTAGGTGGCTGAGTATGGCTCTGGCTCATGGGTGCTGTTTTGGTGACCAAATTTAATGTGAGTAGTGGTGATACGTAAGGCAACTGGTAACAAGAAATATGAATCTGAAGAATTTCACATGGTTCCATGTTGAATATGTACATTTTAGAAAGTACGTACAGGGGGAAAATTACCTATGTTTGACACTTGGACATAATCACCATTAAAAGCTAACAGTCTACCCTCCAACAATGAATATCTGATTAATTACTCATGCCTTTTATATCACATTCTAATTTTCTTTGGTGTATCGTATTTTATGGTGTGACTATAGAATAACTTAGTTATGCAATTAAATTTCCACTGTTAAGAAACAGATGGATGCTTTGTGAAATGAAAGTTTCTTTGGAGACTTTCTGGAATAATTTCTCACATAGAAGAAATGAAGTAGCCCACTGATAGAAACATGGGCAGAGCACCTCAGGGGTGTGTTTTAAAATGGACAGTGTGTCCCTGGTTAATTTGCACTTTCCTCTTTTCTGGTGGGAGACAAATGAATGCTGCATTGTAGAATCTTCTAACTTTTACATTGGCTAGGACGGTATGGGCAAGATGCATGGAACTGTGAGTGTGCATGGAGCTCATGTATGTTTTGAAATCTGCATCATATCATAAGGATCTATGTCGTATGTCTCATATCATTATCCAAAGCTTCCCACTTGATTATATTCAGTTTTGCATTTCCAACTAATATTTTGTACATCAATTATTATGTCTAAGTAATTTAAAATTGTTTTCCAAAGAGAACATAAATCCTGAGTGGGAAGAAGGGCAAGGAATGGCGTTTTTTCTCTGCTGAGACATCTAGCTTGCAGCAAAATAATAGAATAGCAAAATAATAATGGAAGAGATCTTGGCAGACATCTTGGCCCATTGTTGGCCTCTTCTCCAACTCCCCCCTCCTCTTTATGACTCAGCTTTCTAGGAAGCTTGCCTTTTGATTTGCACTCAAGCTTTCCCCATCTTTTCACACAGAATGCTTCGGCAAGCAATTTTTGATTCATCAACTGACGAATCATAGGGTTTGGTATCCTTATGAAATAAATAAGCTCTTTGGATGAATGCACCTGACAACAGGGCTCGAGAAGGGTGTGCACAAAGGCGGAGAAGCCTTGCCATTGCTCCTCGGCCCCTGCCGTGTCCTGCCCTGCCCATACCTTGCAGACTAGATACACTGTGAACCTGCGCCCACGTATATGGTGAAATACCACTTGTTTGAAACTGGCGCTCTCTTTTTTATGTCATTACAACATATACATTAGAGCCTATTTTCAGAGCTATCCATCAGAATAAGATGTAGAAACTGCTTCTAGTAAATGTTTTACCTCTTTCCTTCTTGGGAGATATTTCGAACTAGTTATCGGTGAGTACCCAAGCAGCAAAGAGGCAAGATACTAGATGTGTAACAAAAGTTTGATCTCTGGTCCCACATGCTGTGCCAGCCCTGCTCCTGGAGCACACAGAGCTGGCTACTGAGTCTGAGCATGGTGGTGCATGCCTACGATCCCAGTGTGGGTAGGCTGCAAACAGGAGGGTCACTATGAGTCCTATATATTAGGTGAGACCCTGTAAACCCCGTACACCCTGCTGTAAAATACTGAAACAAACAAATAAACAGAAAAAAAGAAAACATAAGTTGGTGTTGCATTTGGATTGTAACTATTTTGTTATTAGTTTCATAAAACCAATGTGTCACATTTTTGTAGTAAGAAATACTGACCTTCTCAGCAGATCACTGTCTTAATTAGGAAGTTTAAAATGTTCATTCCTTTTAAAAACAAATATATAGTAGTTTCTGAAAACTTATGGGTAAAATGTACTAAGTGAGAAAGATATTTTTTCCACTTTAATAATTATTTTGCTGTGCTGGGCAGATAGCTCAGTAGAATAAGTTCCTGCTTGACAAGCGCAGGGTCTTAAATTTAATCCCTGTTAAAACAGAAAAGAAAATAATAATAATTATTATTATTATCTTGCCATTACCCAATGATTGAAAAATCAGAATGTGGAGTACAAAGTTTGTCTTAGAGTCTTCATAATATTTGAAAGAACATTTAAGATAGGAGATGTGTCCTCAGGAAGCCCCACAGTGTTCTTTAGTCTGCCAAGCACAGAAGAACAAACTAACAGGTCCTAACTACTAACAGTATTTCCCGTGGAGCTTTGTTTAAAAATTTACCATGTAAGATGGTTTCTGTATCAGGCTTCGGGCAAATATTTTGCATTTTTTCTTTCAATTATGTTTGCTAAAGTGACATCAAACTCAAGATTTGACCTCTGTTGTGATGTTATTCAGTACACTGCATGAGCTGCAACTCAGGCTGCAGATTCATAACTACTTTGTAAAAATGTGAGAGTTGTAAATTGGAACTAAAAAGCTGTTACTTTCAAGCTGAGTGATCAAACACAGTTTTGCAGAAAAGAGGCAGTTAAACAGGTGTTCAGTATTAGGAAGCTTCGAGGTAAAGAATGCAACCCCTCCCCCCCGCCAGTTACATTTTTTGTTCTTAAGAAGCAAAATCCCCCACCTCAGAAAGTCAAATCTGTGTGCCATGAACCATAATATATTGAAAAATAATAGGAACTCTTATAGGAAATCGACTATAATTGTGTCACTTCACTTATAATCACTTTTGTACTGTTTGCCAACATTCATAAGAATTAATTTCTCAAAGTATCATTTTTAGCATTCTTTTCATGAATGCCCTTAAATAGCAAATAATTTCTTTAATTTTCTTTCCATTGATGAATTTTAAGATGTAAGAAAAAATTAAATGTATTTGCCTTTTCATAGAAGTGTGTAATCATACTAGTTATGATTTTAATCCAATTTATAATAAATTCCTTATGAACTAGGAAACAGGTATTCACTTTTTAGAAAAAAAAACACTCTAAATTATGTCAGATATATACTTAAGAAGAAAACTCAATTTGCTTTTCAAAATTAGTAGTTTATATCTGTGAGATCATTTGGTCTTGTAATCCTAACTTTGCTACTTATTTAGAAAATAATGTCTGGTTTTGAATTTTAATCTTGGAGGGGGAAACAAACTCCAGTAATTTCAAAACCAGTTACATAAAAATCTGCTCCAAAGACACACCAGTTAGAGAAATCTGAGAATGATTCCCCAAAAGAGAAGAGAAAAAGTTAATTTCTGCAGGTTTGGAATTCATGCTTGGGTAACTTGAACCAGGAAGTTTGCACACTGAATGTGAAGGAGACGGCGTCCTGAGCAAGGGATGGGGGGTGGGGATGGGGAGGTGGAGGGGTAGGGGGATGAGGAGGTGGGGGGTGACAGAGCAGCTGATCCCACAGGCAGGGACGTGCAACATCGCCTGTATCCAGGGAGCCGGCCCATCGGGGAGCCCAGTGCCCCAGGGAGGCATGAGGAGGCTCTAGTTTCACACTGACAAGACAAGCAAGGAGCTCAGGTTTGGCTGTGATTGGAGCATGATGTGTATGGTGTTCAGCAGCGTGATGGAGAACCGATAAAGTTTTTTAAAAATGTAAAACTTATTTACAGGGTAGTCCATGCTTGCGTTCCGTCTGCCCTAGGGTCTGCTATCGTTTGTAGTCTCCAAGTACTTCACAGGTGCTCCGAATCTGGCCCTGAGTTCCGAAAATTCCTAAAAGTTTAAAGTAACAAACTATAGTATTAATATTCTTGATGAGAGCTGAGAATGTTGATCACTGATACCCAGCACTAAAAAAAGGCTGTGCACTGGAGCTTCCGGGAAAGGATGAGGGGCCAAAAGAAGATCGAAGGTGATTGAAAGCCTACTTTGAGAGCACGCTGAGAGGGCGGCCTGCTGCATGTCTGTTGCTTTCATGTGGATTTCTGACTGACACGGCCTACTTCTCAGGCCTTTCTCCACAGACAGCCATGATGGAGGTGCTGGAGGGGGTAGAAAGAACAGAAGAATAGCACTCAAGTGGCAAGTTATGACTAAAGTCAGAGCCTATTCTAATAAGCACTTTATGTGAAAAATTCTGCAACAAATCATTGCTGCTTATGCCCCACCCATTGCTGTTCAACCATTATTCTATCCACCTCAGACCAAACACCTACACTTTTTTTTTTTGGCAGAACTGGGAATTGAACACACGCCCTTGTGCTTGCCAGGGAAGCACTTATTCCACTGAGCCATCTCTTGGCCCCTTAACACTTACACTTTTATACTGAACTTTGACACCAGGAAAATGTGCCCTGTTAAAATGCATGTATCTGGGACCCCAGGTAACCTATTCTTACAGTTCATTTGCTCAAATATTGCAGGTGCACTTGGACCCCAGCCAGCCCTCATCACCTGGACCCACTGTACTCTATGTCATCCTCTTCCTATGTCCATTTCCCTCCTCATGCACCTTACACTCCCTTGTCTCAGGGCCCTCACTCCATTCCAAATACCTACCGATCCATTTGCTCTCTTTCTGTCCTTTGCACTTTCCTGACAAGGTCTTCATCCTGGGGTGCCCATCCTTCTTGTCCAGAATGAGAGTCCAGCAGTTGACTATTGCTGGTAAAGCTCGGTAATTGGGTGGGTTACCATCAGGGAATACTCTCAGTCATGCAACTCAAAGTGGTTAATATGACAGTTTTTCAGTGAGTTTATTCCAGGTCCATGGTGAGCTGTTCCTGTCTTAGAAAACGTATGTGTGTTCCTACATACGTGTGTAGGGATCTCTTTGAGAGTTCACTAGGAATGCAATGCCCAAAGGGGGAACAACTCTATCTGTAAACTGACTGCAATTCAGACTTGCACTTACCTTCTGTTTAGCATCTTAAAAAATGCTGTGTTGCTGTTTTCTTTCTTTCACCATGTCTGTCCAAAGTAATGGCCATTCTTCTCTCCGGAAATAATTGTCAGTCTTCTCTTTGGGCTCCTTTTTTTCTCTTTTATTTTTTTCTTCTTTTAGACTTTTCCTCTTCAGTTTTAGTTTTCAGTAACTAATTGTACTATGAGCATAGGCTGAGTAGTTTTCCTGCTTGTAATTCACAGCACTTTTCTGAATCTGTAAGTTACTGTTTTAAGTCAAATTAAAAAAAAACTTTTAGGTCACTATGTTTTAAATGTTTTCTTCTCTGTTTTCTTTGCTCTCCCTAAAGGCCAATTCCATGAGTTTCTTTAAACTCTTTGTGGTTTCTAAATTGATCTTTTGTATGCTAGCCATTGTGCATGTTAATAGATAGATAGATAGACAGACGGATAGATAGACAGAGACAGAAATTTTTTTTTATTTTTATTTTTGTTTTATTGAAGTACAAATATCAATGAGACAGTTTTAAGATACCTTGACAAGATGGATTTGATAAATTAATACATTGCAAACTGTTTTCATAATGTTTTGGTATCATAGAAGGTGCATACATGATATACTTACAGACATTATTATACTGTATGTCTCTTATCATTAAATAGAGTATAGCTGTTTGCGTATCTTATTTTTTATACCTGAATAACATCAAAGATTCAATAATTAATACTTTCTACCTTGTTATTTTCCTAGTGGTTGTCTATAGTACTAGAAGCTGACACAATATCCTGTCCAGCCACCATTAGTGCAAATCTTGCCTCTCGTAGAATTATGTAGAAGCACAGCGTTATCTATCCCAACTGTACTGTCCATACACACACATCATGATTGTTCCTTTCTATAACCCTTCCTTTGTCTACCAGATATACATTTTAAAAATAGTGTGAACATTCTTTCCTTCACTAGACAGCAGGAATAAGGCTCAAATGGTTTTATAAGATCAAAAATTGAATTTATTCAGTGCAGGATTATAGCCTTATTCATCTATTAAGACCTTAGAAATTACAGAAGTCTAAATTAATGTCTGATTTTTTCGATCATCCTCCAAGTAGCTCTGAAGCTTATCTTATCAGAAACCAAAGCTGTATGCTATGACTGTAACCATCCCTCACCCCCTGAGAGGCTGAGACAGGAGGATTGGAAGTTGAATTGGGTGGAGCTGGCATACTTTCAGTTAGAGTTGGCTCACCTTTCCTCCTGCAGGTCCTGCAATCAAACATAGAAGCTGTCAAATCTTCAAGTTGCAGGATCTCAAAGCTTTGAGGCTACAGGGCTGCCAGACCTTGCAAATGCATTGTTGGAAGGCTAATATCATCAGGGAACTGAGAGCACAGAATGAAGAGACTGGCACTTGAGAGAGTCATCATTCATGAGAACTGATGAGAGCACAATAGGACCTCAGATCAAGGCATGGGAAGTCGAGACTGAGGGACCCCACACTAATACATGGGATTTCAGGGCTACAGGTGTGAAAGATGAAGACACAATGAGATTTCGAGGTGATGGAATCTCAACACCACCAGCAGAGAACATATGAAGTGATGAGACTAAAAGGGGAGATGGAATGATCCTTTCCCATTTTCCATAGTTAAAATTTCTATGTGAGAGATTCACTTGTGGATAACCTTGTGTTTGGGATTATCTAGATTCAAATTTGAAATCTTGAAAAGCATGGTTGTCTTCCCTCCGTCCAGGCAGCAGCTGTCCTTCTCTGGCCTGTCTGGGTCTTCACCTGAGAAGCCCCTATCAGGGCAACAGGCCTGTGGAAATTCCTTCCCTTGTCAGTGTCTGGTCCCAGGGTATTCTCCATCCCTGTCTAAGTACACAGATTCCAAGAAGAAACAGCCACAGGCTGCCCTTAGTAGTAACATTTCATGTGCTTGGAAGCTTTTGTGTGCCTGATTTGAAGATGTGCACAAGATTGGGGTTCCCTCTCCGGAATACTTTTAGTCTCATAACATCTGAACTAAGATCTCTGTAGATGCTTATTCTTTATATGTTTGTTGAACATCTTGGGTCTGTATTCTCATGTCTTTCCTTAAATTTGGGAAATTTCAATCATTGATTCTTCAAAGAATATCTGTCTTTTGTAAGCTGGGAATCAAATCTCTTACCTTTCTGACATTCCTTTTTTTGTACTTAGACTCAGCAATTTCAAGTGACATATGTCCATATTTCCTGAGTCTTTTGATTATTTAAAATAGAAATTTCTGAGGGGTTTTGGTTTGTTTTTGTTTTTTGAGACAGAGCCTCTATGTATTTCAAGCAGGTATTGAATTCACGGGTAGTGGATTCCAGGCTGGCCTTGAACTTGTGGCCATCTTTCTGTTTCAGCCTTTGAGTACTGGGATTACAAGTATGCACTGCCATTCTCAGCTTGTTCTGCTTTAGACACTGTAAAAAAAAATTCTGTCTCTTTGTTAACATTCAAAGGTTGTTAATATGTTATTTTTCTGATTTCCTTTAAGTCTTTGTCTTTCCTGTTAGCTCTTTGAGAGCAGGTGTTTTAACATCTTTGTCAGGTGAGCCTGTTGCGTTTAGTTCTTCAGGAATGGTTTCTGGATATTTATTTACGTATTTATTTTTAGGTGAGCCATGCCTTCTTGTTTCTTTGTCTTTATATGCTTGTTGAAAGTTGGACATCTGTAGGAACATCTACCTCTCCCAGTTTTTGCAGATGACACTGGAAGACTTTCACCAGCAGGCTCCTTGAGCCTTAGGATCAGCACAGAGTGAAAGCATAGGGTCAGTTTTGGGCATGCGTCATAACTCATTCTGTCTTTATGTTTTTGTTTTTGAATCTCCATATGCAAGGCTGCTTTGTAATAGCCCCATTTCCTGCAGTCTCGTCCCAGCAACGTGTGGGACGCTCTGTTGGAACCGTGTTCTGTGGTCTCTTGGCCTGAGTATCAGGGACCCTGCAGGTCCCTGTTTTTTGCCACTTTTGCTGTTTGAGACCCTGACTTTGCTACCATGACCATTCTATTTTCAAATATTCTTTCTGTCCTCATCTCATCTCTTTTTCAGAACTTCTTCTATTTTTTTTGGTGGAACTGGGGATTGAACTCAGGCCCTTCCACTTCCCAGGGCAGTGCTTATTCTACTGAGCTATCTCCCTGGCCCCTCCAGAACTTCTATATGTGTTTATTTGTACAAATTTTCTACTTCACCTGTTACGCTTTCAGGTACATCGAAGAGATTCAACTATGGAATATCTATAATTTCCTTAAAACAAAACTTATATCTCCTTATGATAGACTCTACTTCCTGAGTCATTGTTCTCAAAATTAAATTGCTTATGTATTGTTTTGATTAGCTTCTTGAATTTATTTATAATAGCTGGTTTAAAGTTCTTTTCTAAGAAGTTCCACATTGTTTAGGCTTCTGTAGAGTCATTTAATTATTGCTGTTTTCTACAGGGCATACTTTCCTCTTTCCTTATATACCTTTTAAAAACAATATTTTAAGTGGTAAGATGTGAAACCTCAGGAGATCAGGTTCTCCTCTTGCTAAGGTTTGCATTTAGTGCATTTGTGATAGTTTGCAGCTGCCTGTTTGTATTGGCTTTTTTGCACTTGTTCTGCACGACATAGATTTTCGAACATGTGTAACCCCTGCGGTTTCTCTTCCATTAATACACTGATTAGCTAATGAGCTGACAGGTTTTTCTCCAATGTCTTACAGTTCTGGACTGCCCAACCTTGGTGTGAGGCACTCTGCATGCTAATGCACACATTCGACACTGCAGCAGTTTGCAGCTGTATCTTAGACTGCACTTCTTGCAAAAACAGAGGTGACAGATTGTGGCCTTTTTATTATTGTTTTTAGAACATCTGTAAATTCCCATATCTATATGCCATTTTAGGTCTGCAGGTTTTTCCTTTTCTTTTTGGCTAGCTCAGCCCACTCTAAGGGTGGGGCTGGGGCAGCATGTGGTCCTGGGGATCGAACCGTGGTCCCCTGTGCCTGCCTAAGTTTGCCTATGCAGGTGCTTCAGACTGCCAAACTATCTCACCTGTCCCAAGGTCTGCAGGAATAGGCTGTAGTTTTTCAAGGCCCACTATGGGCATCTCATTTCAAAGATTTTTTTCTCAATTGGCCAGTCTCCTGTTTGTCTCAAAGGATATTACTATTTTAAGCAGATTTTATGTTAAATAATTTCCAGGTTTGTAAAAATTGTTAAAAAAAGCTGGATGAAGATGTCTTCTTCCACTGAGTTCTTAGATGAAATAAAGATAGTTTTTGTGAGTGATGCTTTTCCTGTGAGATATCATAAAGGTCAAACAGTGCCCGGTCTTGTGCATGGGAGTGTTAGGTGAGCACAGAGCCCATTCTTTCTCTTCTGTGGTTGCCAGGCTGCAACTTTTCACTGATTACATGGTTGCTAGGGTGGCCCTTTTGCAGAATGCTATGTGACTCACCATGGGACCACTCAGTCATTCTGAAACATTAGAATCACTTATAAATCTTGGGGCTACTGCCTCTCATTCCAAATATTTTGATCCCATTGTTATTGGATACAACGTTGGTGTCTTATTCTGCTTCTGCTGCTATTACAAAATACTTTACAGAGTTGGCACTTCATAAAGAATAGAGGTATCTTTCTTTTAGTTCTAGAGGCTGGAGCCTCTAAGATCAAGGCACTGGCATTGTGTCTAGCAAGGGCTGCTCTCTATGTACAGGATGGCACACATGGCAGAAGACCGAAAGATGAGGAGGTACCACTGTGGGAAGCCTCTTTTAAAAAGGCCTCAGAACCACTTATCAGAACCCCATCATCACCACTTCAGCAGTTCATAAGGCCCTATCTCTTAACACACTGTGACGCCATTGAACTTTGGAGCCCAAACTTAAGCTTAGGAAGTTAAGATCCCCAGGCAATCCTAGTATGTAATGAAGTCTAGGAGCAGTGCACTGTCTTAAAAACTAAATTTTCTGCTCTACTAAAACACTTCTTTAGCATCAAAATAATTGGACAGATTACCTTGTAATATTCATCTGACTGAATTGGCTTTCTTAAGTACTATTACACAGGAACAAAGTGATGTTTATATCTGAAAGATTCTACCTTTGACAAGAAAACTGTGCAACTTAATGCAATAAAAGATGGAAATTGCATGAATGAGATAGGAGAATTCTGTCTGTATGGGAATTCATTGTAAAAGACCTCAAAACATCATGTGGACAGAGTGATATGACTGCTGAAGTGGGTCACGAGTCTGGTGGACACAGTAGCAGATGGCACCATGTGCAGGTCGCCCTACAACTTCTGTGTTAGCGGGATGCAGCCAAGATGTGTCATTAATTTCTGGGAATTGCTGTTTTAAGGGAATTACTGAAGAGAGAGATTTATGAAAAGTTTTACTATGGAAATTGGTTGAAGGTACCTAGCAGAAAAGACGAAGGAGACCAGATATCTGTTTTCAAATATTAGAAAAACATTCATGAAGATGAATATTAATTACAGTTAGTGTTATATTTCACGTTCATTATGTGTTGAATAGACTCCTGTTTGCCAACCTGATACACTAACCACATATTGTGATGTAACAGCTCCAAGAAGTGAACTTTTGGAAGATAGTCTTTCCAAAAACTTGAAGACTGCCTATTTTTGAAGTACAGCATTATGTATTGTTAATTTTTTACACCAAAGATGTTTCAAGCATTGTTCTTAGACCTGTACAACTCAGCATTAAGAAACATTAGTCTGAATCTGAATGGAAACTACTTTCTCTTAATCTGTGAATTACTGGATGTAAGTGAAGGAAAATATAGATACTGTATATAACAAACTATGTATATATACATACATACAAATATCTACAATGCAATTTACAAATGACAGCTATTTTATGATATTATGTATTTGTTTAGCATTTTAAACTTAATAAAATTCTTGCAAATACATTATTGGTTAAGAATTTCATGTAATTAATTCTGAATCTCCAGCTACGTAGTGGCACCGTGCAGCTGGACTCTCCTTGTTGGTAGAATACTGCACAAGTGGGGTGAGGGGAAGAAGAAAAGAAAGAAGAAAGGAAAAAAAAAGTATAAACCTTTGATAATTATACTGTTGATATCTGCTGTTCTATTGGAAGGAGAAGTTAATACTTTAATTTTTTTCTCTCTCCATTTTACTTTTTTAAAATAAGTTTTGATCAATCTTACAGGCTTACAGGTAATCTGAACAATTAATCTGAAGACAGCAGTATACAATTGAACCATTGCTAAATTCCTAACATTTTGTTTATTGAAATTCTGTATCACTTCTGCTTTATTTTCTAATTTCTGTATTCTCTTTAAGAATAAAAAGAACATTGCATTTAAAATTAACAATTATAGGACCTGATAAAATGGAAAAAGAATTGTCTGTAATATTCAAGAATATTATTTTGCATTAGGTTAGCGAGATAGAAGAAAATCAGAATCACTTATATTCTTTATTTTTGTGGCAACCAATTGTATAAAAATAACCTCAAAGTATGAAATATTTGTGATATATATATATATATATATATATATATATATATATATATATACCATAAAGACTGGATCACTTCTTTTACCTGAAACTGTATTTCTCTCAGTTCATAAGGAAGAGTGTAATAACTGATGGTAATTCTACTTCAGTAGTAATTACTTTTTTTAAGCTGCAGGACTTGTTAACTACTGGGAACAGAACAAAGATCTGATTGTGATAGAGCAGCACAAACAAACCCTGTGTTCTCCTCTCGTACACACAGGTTGTATTTAGAAAATTGAGTACAAGATTTGCCTGTTCAGTTTTGGCTTCTCTGATATATGCTATTCTAGTATTATCGTAGGATTTTTGAAAATTTTTATTTTCAGCTTTCTATTTTTAAATGTCTTTCAAATGCTGTATTATACCTCATATGGTCTCTATGTGGCATAGAGCAGTACTTTTATAACTCTTCTGGATATTTTGTCTTAAGTCGTGTTGCACCCGCCTCATGCGTGCCTTAGAGTTGTATTATGTGCATCTCACCTCATCAGAAAACTGCCAGTTCTTTTCACTGGAGGCAAGAGAAGGAATTTCATTCCCATTAATTTAATTGCTCTAAGCCAAAATACCCAGTTTTCTGTTTTGTTCATTAATTTGTAAATAATGTCTCAATACTTTCCTGATGGTAGAATTTTAAGCAAATATCAAGTATTTGCTATTTTATAGTTTTCATCTTACTTGCATATTATACTTGGTTTTAATTTGAATAGAACTCATCTCTTTTGAACTATTTCTCTAAATCATAAATATTCTTCTGATCATTTATAAGCTAGATTGAGTTTGATAAATATAATTGTGATTGTTTCCGAGACTAGGCACAGACTGCAAAACAGAAGACTGAGGAAATATTATAGAGGGAATTAAAAATCTCAATTTTCAATTCCATTGCTATTCGTGATGCAGTCATAAGACAGATTAGTGAGGACTATATAAAATAGCGTGTATGGAAAGCTTTTGTAAACTCCAGAAAATTAGGAGTCACTATTGCCATTGTTGTTCTTATTAAAGATTTTCCCATTATAGATGCACATTTGAATTGTGTGCAACCAATATTGTACCAGTGGCAAAACTGGCCAAGGCGAGTTTTTAAGACATGTGAGAAGGTGGAAAATGTGGTGAATTTGCCCAGTCGTTCAGTGTTAGTGAAAGACAGTTTTGGCAGGGTAATTACTGTTTCCACCCTCTAGTATACTGTCTCCCTTTCCATAGAAACTATGCAAGGCAAGACATCATAGGTTTAAAATCTTTAGAACAAAAAATTTAAAAAAGGAAAAGAAAGAAATCTCACCTTCAAAACAAGCAAACTTCAGAGGAGCTTAGAGCTGTTGAGTTCAGTGTTTGCTTATCCCATGGACAGTGGCTGCCAGAAGACCCTGTTGGGCTCAGAGTGATCTCGCTGAGACTTTGGCTCCCTGCATCTCATACCATGTGCCTTAGGAAGTTCTTGGATACAAGGCGGATGTGGTCACTTTTGTCACGTTTCCTAGGACACTGGCTTCCTGTCTACTGATAAAGCAGTAAGAACTGAGAAGTTTCATAGGCTCTGCAAGGTTGCCTGAAGAGGAGCGAGACTGATTTGGCATTTGGCTTGCCAACCTGATCTCATCAGGTTATAATTCCATCATTCAGAGCAAATGATCTTTTTTTTTTTGTATTTGTGAAATGAGTATCTTAAAGTCTTCTTTTTCTTCTTGCACAGTTCAACAAACATTTATTGTATGTCCACTGAGCAAAAGACACAATCCTGTATCCCAAGGGAGAATTAAAGGACAGTTAGTTATCTGTCATTGAAAAATTAATGAGTGTTGTAGTCACTTACCTCATTGCTGGGACAGCATACCTGACATCTGCACCTTTCCAGAAAGTAATTGTGGCTCACTTTTAGAGGTTTCAGCTCATGTTTAGCTGGCTCAAACACAGAATCCACATGGTAGAAAGGACTTGGTGGAGGGCTTGCAGCTCCTGGGGGCTAACAAGGAAAGAGAAAAGGGAGCTGTGAGGAAACACTCTCCCAGCTCACAGGTGCAGTGAGCTGCTTCTTCTCACCAGACCTCATTTTCTAACATCCCCTTCAGTTATAGCACCCTCATGATCCACTCATGAGAGCAATGCCCTATCTATGAGAGCATGAAGCATTTAGAGGCATCTTGATTCCATAACAGTAGGGGATGGACCAAAAGGAAACCATCACAATAGAATGACTGAAAGGCTCTCAATGCCTTTGACTGTAAATGTCCAAATCATTATAGGATTGGTAGATTCAGCAACACAGCACACTTACAAAGGTCCAAGACTGTTTTCCTCTTTCTCTTCTGCCATTCTCAATATGACATGTGATGATTCCTTCTTAAAAACAGGAAAACCTTCCCAGAAAAGTTCAAGACACCTCTGTAGCTCTAATTGGGCCCTTAAGCAACCAATTGGCAAGAGGAACAAGACCTTCCTGTAGGTGTAGGCCAGGCAGAATTGCCCTTGAGGGGTAGAGGCAGGCTCAGCTGATGCTGTGTGTGAGGTAGACACTGAAGCAAAATCAAGGAAACATGAAAATATAATTTGAACAAAACCGTCTCCAAAAATATGGAAAGGGATGGAGCGACTAATACTGAGAAGAGGAATGAGACATAATCCTAAAGAAATTGAATGCAATAGGGCATTTTAAGAAATCCCCTAATCTCTGGTCAGAATGACTATTCCCCAAAAGGCAAAAACTAACAATTGCTGGTAAGGACACACAGAGAGAACTCTGGTATACTGTTGGTGGTGATGCAAATTAGTACAGCCATGTGGAATTCTTCAAAAACTAAAACTAGATTTACCATAGGATCCAGCTGCACCAGTTTTGGATGGAAAATTCAGAAGAAGTGAGGCCAATGTAACAAAGGCACACTTGCAAAGACGTGTTTGTTGTGGCCCTATTTTTAACAGCTAAGGTAGGGAATCAGTCTCAGTGCTCATTAGCTGATGAATGATAAAAGAAAATGTGTGTGTGTGTGTGTGTGTGTGTGTGTGTGTGTTGGGGTATTCAATCATGACAAAGAATAAGATCCTGCCTTTTGCATCAGATGGGGTGGAGTACTGCTAAGTAAAAACAGCCAGACATGGAAAGACAAGCATTTATATTTGCAAGTTTTAAAAAAGTCAACCTGGATGTAGAAAGTGATTAAAGAAGGCTAGGAAGAGTTGGGGTGTGGAGAAAAGGAGGCTGGAATTGATTATGGGTGCTGTATGCATACGTTGAAAGGTCACACTGAGCCCCATGAATGTAAACCATTAGAGCATGTTGATCAAGTACAAAATACAAAACTACCATGAAATACAATGTAATGAAAAGCAAAATCCACAGTCCTCTTTTCAGTATTTTTCTAAGTGTTTTGGAGGCATGACATTCCTTCTCAAAGCGTGTTTCTCAAGCAGGTCTTGGGTTAACATCATTTCCTAAACTTTCCCATGTATCTGACAATTTTATAATCTGAATGTCGGTGGCTTGGTATTAGCCACCGACTACTTCGATCTACATTTTATTTCCTTGTTGTAGCTTGGCTATGTTACTTTCTTTCCTTCCTCATAGAACATTGCTTTGGAAATGTCTGATAACATTTCATTCTTCATAGAAGAAGTGACTTGGTCTTTCTTGCTCGGATGGCCAAATAATTTTTTAAAAACTTTAAGTTCATCTGTTCTAGGGGAGTTTTCCTGGTATAAAAGGCAGCTTTTCAGTAAACTGTCAGGATTTACCTCAGGAGAGAATGTCTTCAAATTGCAGTTTGAAAAATTTGCTCAGTTACACTGTTTTGTTTTCCCTGTTGCAGACTCTGACCCATGTGTTAGGTCTCTGCTCATTTGTTCTCTTGAAGTTTTTGTTAATTAATTTCCCATGACTCTGAATTTTTTCACATCTTCCATGTATTTAAAGAGATTATCCATTACTTTTACCCATTCCTGTATTCCATTTACCTTACTCTTCATTTCCAAAATGAATTTTTCTTTCATTTCTAATTCCTTCAGATCTTTTTCATGTTTCTTTAAAGATTATTTTTGACTCATCACCTAAGTTCTGAACTTTTATAATTCTAACTTTTAAAAATTGTCTTTGTGCTTTCCTTTAGTTCATTTAAAAATGTTACCGCTCATGCAGTCCATCTACAAGACTCAAAAAATTACTTCATGTAAAATAAAAATGCTACATTACAGTTTTCGTCTGTTTTGTAGGCACAACTTCCACATTGTAAATATGCTCATTGTAAATATGTTATTGTTTTTGTTTTACTTTTACTTCTTATAATAACTACATATAGAAATTGACTGCAATTTCCTGTATTGCTCATTTTTAGCAGACATGAATTTTCCTGTTTGATTTCTAGGAGAGCTGGTGAGGACAGCATTTCTAGTTTCATGGTCCTCACATTCTGCTTTTGTGCAGATGAAAAGTATATCCACGCCCTCTGTCCACCTCCGATCTCTCTCTGCACATTCTTATTCCTCATTCCATAGTCCCTGCCTTGCCAGGAGGGTGCAACACACAGTTATTCTCCTTGATGTGGGGCTTTGACCCAGGAGGTGATTTAGTTTGTGGCTTTGAGAATCTTCAGGATACTTGCACAGCACACCATCAGAATTCAAGTCAGACATCTCATCACATCAAGGTCTGAGAAACAGGCCCCTGGCTTTGCTGCTCTCACAGCAAGATGTTTAGTGAGAGCTGACTGGTAATTCCGGGCTCCCTGGTGCTAGGAGCCTTCCCAAAACTCTGCATCCCACAGCACTTGGCAGTCTTGTCTGATCTGCTTTGTCCATGTAGGTACTTTTGCACCTGTGGTACTGTTGTAGATGTGTTTCCTTGTTTTTCTGTTTGCTGTACTAGTTGCTCAGTTTTCACAGGGGATTCAGCCACTTGGCCAACTATAATTTTTCTAGAATTTCTTATTTTTTATAATTTATTTATTTTTTAATCAATACATTGTACATTGTTACCTTCTTAGTGGCCATCCATAAAACAGGAAGCAAATAGGATATCCTGTCCAAACACTATTAGTACAAATCTTCTCATTGAGTTAAGCAAAAGTAGCTGTATATCTATCCTAACTATTCTGTATATACAAATACAAAGTGGTCCTTCCTTTGTATCCTTTGTTTTGTTTATTCCTATCAGAGATGGGTATTCCATTGGCTTCTAAATACTATAGGTGCATGAATTCAGCAAAATAATCTAACACAGTTCAGCAATCCACAATAGTAGTGGGTTATCCACAGAAGTTCTTGACTTGAGCCATTCACAGTTCAGTATATTAATATAGATTTTCTTTTTATACCTCCAGTTTTACTTTTCTGCTGGATGGTTAAGACTAAGATAAAGCAAGACCTAAATAACAAGAAATGTAACTTTTGTATCTGATAAAATGAACTTTGGTCTTTAATATAAAACTATCATTAATTTTTTTTTTTTTTTTTTTTTTTTTGGTCTTTTTGAGACAGGGTCTCACTATGCAGTTCAGGCTGGCCTTAAACTCACTTTATAGCCTAGGCTGGTCTCGAACTCACAACAATCCTCCTGCCTCAGCCTCCCAAGTGCTGGGATTACAGGCATGCGCCACCATGCCCGGCTTAAACTATCATTAATTTTGACAAGCATATGACATGGGATGTTAATAAGAGAAAACTGGGTAATGAGTATATGGAAGCTTTGTTTTTTATTTTTTAAAATTCATTTTAATGAGAAAAAATAGCAATGAAACAGTTTCAAAACAGGTTAGTAGGGCAGTTACAATAATTAATACATTGCATATTGTTGTCTTCATAGTAATTCAGTCTAGAATTCCTTCATAAGAAAAAAAATCCCCATAATTTTGTAGTTGACAAATGAATGACACATTCAACATCACTGAAGAAAGTCAAGCTTTAGAACTTTTTAAGTTCTCTGAAACATTGAGAAAGAACACTGATTTTTGCTTTGGAAATGATAGGTGCCAACTTTCCACTGACCAATTACATTGAGGGAATACACACAATGACTTTAGGGTGTGGCAGAACTCAGTTCAGGTTTTGCTGTTGTCTCTTTCCACATTTCAGTTTCTCTGAAGTTTTTCTCATCTATAACATGAAAATACAACTACCACTGCCAACTCCCTCCAGGGTGATTAAGGGAATACTGTGTTGGCTCCTTGGAGGTAAATAAATTCCTGGTTATGATCTTACAATTGAGATCATGCTGAGACTTAGAAGTGTGATAAGGTACCAATGTGGTATAAAAATCCTAGAAAAGGCAGATTCCTTGGCAACCCACTTGGATTCCCTTCTTTCTCAGACAGAAGCTTCCCCTCCCTAAAAAAATATATTCTGCTCTTGAAAAAAAAGTACCAATGTAGACCGTACTTCCAAATATCATTCCTTTTCTATTATCTAAGAAGTTTTACTGTAGAATTTTAGAAAAAATAACAAGTATTTCTGAGTACATTGGAACTTTAAAGTATGACCGAATGAAAATTGTGTTTAAATTTGGCATAGAGAACTAAGCCCCCAGTATTGTTTGGATCCACCCCCACAGTGCTCAGGAGAGGCAATGTGCTGTGGACACATGTGGTTTGCCTTAGTTTTGGGGAGAACCTGGCTTGGGTCCTACCTGCAGTGTCTCGTTTGTTACACTGTAGTCGACACTTCATATTCCACTTGGGAGTTTGCAGTCAAACTCAATGAGCATCTTTTGAATATATACTAACTGCTAAAAAGTGGTCTAATTTCTGGGCATACAATAATGAAAACGATAGAAAAAGTGCCTACCTCCTAGAAATTACAGTGCAAAATGCTATAAAGTAGAAGCATCAGGTTTTATTGGAGGAAGCACTTACCTCGGACCTGAAGTTCAGAAAAGACTGCTGCAGACAATGGTTCCTTAGTCGTTAGCTGAGGATGAGTGGGAGCTCTCAAGCCCAAGGGAAGCTAGTCACCACAGATGTGCAAAGGCACAGAGCAGCATGTTTGAGAGTGGACACCTGGAGGACTGGGGTGCAAAGCAGCGTTTCCAATAGTGGCTTAGGTTCAGAGTCACCAGAAGCGCAGCTTTGAAATTACACATTTTTATAAGCCCCACTCCAGACTTAATGAATTCCTTTCTCAGGAAAAGAGCCCCAGGATTCTGTTTACTAGGTCCTATGGGGAGCCACTGAGTTAAGGAGTGTGTGAGGGAGAGAAAATCAAGGCAAGAAAGGGAGGGCCAGAAAGGCAAACCAGGGCAGCATGAAGCTTGTGAACCATGGCAAGGATCTTGCATTTTATCTTAGGGTCAGGGATACTATGAAAGAATTTAGGAGGTGTGAAGATGAGGCAATGAAATTAATGATTAATGAAAATCACTGAGTTGTATGAAACATGGCTCCTGCCTTTACTGAGGGCTATAGTCTGATTTATAGGATTCAGCATCTGTAAACCTCAGTTTTGTAATCTGAAATGGAAATAATAATTCATGTTTGCGTGGTTGTGAATCTTAACTGTGAATGATTTATGGAAATTGCTTGCCACATTTAGGTTAGTTTCTATTATTTAAGGAAGTTTCAGGTCACGTGACTGGTAGACAGTCTATGCACCCCCTCTACAACCTCAGAGGAAATGAGGATTTGTTTTCAACCTTCTGTTTTCAGGATCCTGTGTTGAATCCATTTCCTCATCCCACACCCAGAACAATGGGCCAGTGCCCACACTTACCTTATTTCCTACTCTTCACACTTTGTGCTCCTGGCTTATAATCTTTGGGATGATTTCTTCAAAACTGTACCTTCAACCCACTTTTCTTTCCTGAGCTCCAAGCCCACACATCCATTTGAGTTGTAGATATCGCCACTTAAATACTTATGGGCCCTTAACTCCGATTTGGTCTTCTCATTACAAAATTATTTTGTTCTCATCCCACGAGAACAAAATAAAACAAAATTCTGTTTTTTCAACATGAGAAAGGCCAGCCAGACGCACAAGGATCATCTTGAATCACGACCTGTTGCTGGCAGTCATCTAGATCCCTGCACTCTGGGAGGCTGAGGCTGGAGGATTGTAAATTCAGCCTTTTTACCAAATGGCACCAAAGGCAAAGAAGGAAGTCCCTGCCCCTCCCAAAGCTGAAGCCAAAGCAAAAGCTTTGAAGGCCAAGAAGGCCGTGCTGAAAGGCATCCACAGCCACAAAAAGAAGAAGATACAAACATCACTTACCTTCCGTCATCCCAAGACACTGCGGCTCCAGAGGCAGCCCAGATACCTTTGGAAGGGCACCCCCAGGAGAAACAAGCTTGACCACTATGCCATCATCAAGTTCCCCCTGACCACAGCGTCAGCCATGAAAAAGATTGAGGACAACAACACACTCGTGTTCATTATGGATGTTAAAGCCAACAAGCGCCAAGTCAGACAAGCTATAAAGGAGCTCTATGACATTGATGTTGCCAAAATCATTACCTTTATCAGTCCTGATGGAGAGAAGAAGGCATATGTTCAACTGGCTCCTGATTATGATGCGTTGGATATTGCCAACAAAATTGGGATCATCTGGACGGAGTCCAGTTGGATAATTCTAAATATATACTTATTTTTACCCCAATTAACAAAAAAAAAAAAGATTGTAAATTCAAACCCAGCATGAGAAAGTGGAAAATTAGAAAAACCTTGTCTCAAAATAAAAAGGGCTGGGCCATAGTTCAGAGTGAAGGCTCTAGGTTTAGCCTCCAGTAACAATACATGCATTCATACCTACAACATACATACATACCCACAAATATAAAACAAATACTCCTTTCTCTTTCCTCCCATGAATCATCCATAGCCTGCACCCTTCTCTCCAGACCTTGCAGACCTTGGTCACTCCCTTCTCTAATGCATAATCAGCTCTTATCAGGACACCTGAAATCACCTCAGACTTCTTCCATGCAGTTCTTTGCCCCAGTTCCTGCTGCATACTCAAAATCCTGTATACAAAATAGATATTTTTTAAAAAATCCCTTTCTTTCATACTTAATCCTTTTCTATGGATTTCATTTTTAAAATTTAATTTAATTTTAATTTGAAGAATGGAAACAAGTAAAAACAAATAGAAGAAATAATGGAAACAAGATAACATACAATAATACATATGTTATAGATTTTCAGAATGGGTAGTTACTTAATGGTTAATATATTGTGTATTTTTTCATTTTAATAAGGAAAAAGATGAACAATGAAACAGTTTCAAGACAGGTTAGTATGATAATTACAATAATTAATGTATTACATATTGTTGTCATCCTAGCAGTTATTCAGAGGACAAGAAGGAGACATGATATCTTGTCTAAACAATATTAGTACAAACCTTTCCCTTAAATGAATTAAGAGAAAGTGGCTATGTATCTGTTCTTATTTTCCTATATACATACATATATATGTTTTCACACACACACACAGACAAAAAACCGATCTTTTATTATACCCCCCTTTTTTGTTTTGTTTTGTCAGAGATTGGTGTTCCATTGTGGTTAGAGAAGCTGTATTTGGAGAAGACGTCAAAGGGCTTTTCATACTTGATACCAGTTCAAATATTGTAGGTGCTTGAATTCAGCAAAATAACCCAATATAGACCAATAGTCCTTAATGGTAGTGGGTTATCAGCACAAGTGACAGTTGTCTGAAGTTGCTGGTGTGAGCCTTTTATAGCTCAGCATATTCATGTACCTTTACTATTATGCCTCATGGTTGCTGGATGGTTAAGATCAAGTTAAAGCAAGATCCATATGACTCAAAATATAACTTTTCCTATCTGAAAGTCAGTTGAATCCCCTCAGGATTTACCCTGGAATCATATACAGCACCTTTTGGATCTTTTGTCAGTGTCAGCTGTCTGGATGAGTCATGGCCCTTGCTTTACCATTTAGCTTTCTGTGAAAGCCTGAGAGAATTTTTCTCTTTAGGTGACTCACCTTAGGCACACTATATATTATCTATCACTTTCCACTGTGGCCCCATAATCACCTTGATCAGAAAATGTAGGATACCACTGAATTACAGTTTTCAATTCTTTTCTATGGATTTCAAATCCCTTCAATGAAATCCAAACTCTGCCAATATTTTTTTTTTAAATTTCAGTTCTTTTGTATAATACATTTGGGATACATAACAAACACTCATTGTGAGAAGTTGCTACCACATGCATATCACATTTTAGTGCATTTTATTTCCCCTTTTCCCAACTCTTTCCTCCTTCCCAAATCCCCTTCCTACCATGATCTTACCTAGTATGTCTCTGTTCCCAAAATTCCTTTCATATTCTATGTTGTATAACCAAAAGAAAAGCTGCCTCTGTCTCACTCTCAAACCTATTGTGTGCTGATCTTTTATGGGATGGTCCTCTTTATGTTGGACAACAACTCATTCCTGGGGTTTTTGCTGCAATATCTATTTTTATTTTATTTTATTGAAGAACAAATAGCAATGAGACAGTTTGAAATCAAATTAGCAGGACAGATTCAACAATTAATGCATTTCACATTGTTTTTGTAGTGGCTCTTTGTTGTACAAGGTGCATACATGATACTCTATCTACAAACATTTTAGAGCAGATGCCTCTAATCAATGAATTAAGAGGATGTAGCTATATACCTTTTATACCTTTTATAAAAGCTGAATTATAGTACAGTTTCAATAATTTTAATACTTTTTACATTGTTATCATCCTAGTGGGTATCCATAGTAAAAGAAGCAGACGGGATATCCTGTCCAAACACTATTGGTGCAAATCTTTCTTATAGAATTATGCAAAAATACTGCATATCTATCCTAGCTGTGCTATATATACAAACACAGAATGGTTCTTCCTTTGTATCCCTTTTCCTTTGTTTACTCCTGTCAAAGATGGGTATTCTGTTGTCATTCAATTATTATAGATGCTTGAATTCAGCGACATAATCCAATACAGTCCAGCAGTCAATAATAATAGCGGGTTATCCACAGAAGTTGTTGACTAGAGCCATTTACAGCTCAGCTTATTATTATGGCCTTATTTTATACACCTTGTTTTTATACTTTTCTGCTGGATGGATAAGACCGAGCTGAAGCAAAACCTGTATAACAAAAAGTGTAACTTTTGTACCTGATGAGATCAGTGAAGTCCTCTGTAACCCTGTGCCTCACTTTGTAGATCCTTTGTCAGTGTCAGCCATGTTGATGAGTCAAGGCCTTTGCCTGACCAGTTTGCTCTCTGTGGAACACTGAGAGAAAACTTTTTCTCCATGTGACTCTCCTTAGGCACACTCTACGTCATCGATCACCTTCCTCTGTGGCCCCATAATCTCCTCCATCTGAAAATTTGGGGCACACCTCAGTTTCATGATGTTACAGTACAGGTTCTCCTATGTCCTCACTCTTCACTGACCTTGAAAGGCTAGGGCCAAAATGTTGGCTGACCTTGCAGCCCTTCCATTTCTCTGAATTTTGATCTGAAAATTTAGGTTGTTAACCATCCAGAAGAGAAGCTGATTAGTACCCTGCAACATATGCAGTTCAGTTTACCCTATCTGACTAAATTCTTTTTAGTTGTTGTTATATCTTTCTATTTGTATTTCTTCTTTTGATTTCTTATACTGGGGAAGCTATACGATATTTGCACATGTGTGTCTGGTTTATTTCACTTATGAGTATATGTTCAAGTGGCATCCAGTTCAATATAAATGCTTGAAGTTTATCATTCTTTATAGTTGAGTAATACTCCATTATATAAAAATACCACATCTTTTTCAACCATTCCTCATCTGATGGGCTTCTTGGTTGCTTCCAAGATTTTGCTATCACAAATTCTGCTGCTATAAACATAGGTGCACACATATCACTATAGTATGATGTTTTCAGTTCCTCCAGAAAAATCCTCAGTAGGGGGACAGCCAGCTTGAATGTGACTTCCAGTCATACTTTTGTGAGGAGTCTCCACACTGATCTCCACAATGGTTGCACCAGTCTACATTCCCACAAGCAGTGGAGAAGGGTTCCCTTTTCCCCACATCCTCTCCAACATTTGTTGTTGACTAATTTCTTTATGATAGCCATTCTTTCTGGGGTGAGATGGTATCTCCGTGTTGTTTTAACTTGCATTTCATGGATGGCTAATGATTTGGAGCATTTTTTAATATATTTATTTGATTCTTTACTTTTGTCCTCTGAGAAGTGTGTATTCATCTCAGATGCCCATTTATGAATTGTGTCTTTAAATTTGAGGGCCTTAATGTACCTTAGTTCTTTATAAATTCTAGAGAGCAGACCTTTGCCTCAGTGCTTATTAGTTAAGATTTTTTTTTTTTTGAAATTTGTGCATTGTCTTTTCAATGTGTTGATAATTTCTTTTGACGTGCAGAAACTCCTCAGGAAGAGTTGATCCCAGTTCTTAATTCTTTCAAATGTTTCCCATATGAATACATGTTTGTTCAAGAATTCTTTGCCTACCCCTATGTCTTGAACAATTCCTCCTACCTTCTCTTCCAGGAGATGGAGTGTTTCTCTTTGAATGCTTAGATCTTCAATCCATTTTGACTTTAGCTTAATGGATGGTGATAGACCTGGATCAAGGTTTAGTTTGCAGCATGTAGAAAGCCAGGTTTTCTAGCACCATTTGTTAAAGAAGCTATCTTTCTTCCAGTAAGCGTGATTGGCCCCTTTGTTGAAGATCACATGGCTGAGTGTGTTCATAGAGGCCTGTGCATCTTCTAATATATTGCATTGATCCTCAGGTCTATTTCATTGCCAATACTTTGTTGATGTTATCCAGTAGCTTTGTAGTATAGTTTCAAGTCAGGAATTGTGATGCCTCCAGCCTTGTCTTTGTTGGCCAGGATTGCCTTTGCTATTCTAGGTGTTTCTTGCTTCCAAATAAATTTAAGGCATGATTTCTCTAGGTCTTGGAGGTATTTTGGTGGCAGTTTGATAGGGATTGCATTAAATCTGCACAACAATTTTGGGAGTATGGCCATCTTCATAAATGTTGGTTCTTTCTATGCAGGAGCAGGGATATCCTTGAAGTTCTGCAATCCTCTAGGATCTCTTTTTTCAGAGTACTGTAATTTTCCATGAAAAGATCTCTGACTTCCTTGATTAAGTTAATTCCAAGTATTTCATTTTCTGTGGTGCTATTGTAAAAGGTATTGTTTCTATAGTTTCCCCCTCAGTGTGTTTGTTATCTGTGTAGAGGAGTGCTATTGACTTTTGAGTATTGGCTTTGTATCCTGCTATGCTACTGAATTTCTGTATCAAATCTAGTATCTTCTTCATGGAGTATTTTTGGTCTTCCAAGTAAAGTATCATGTCATGTGAAAATAGTGATAATTTGACTCCTTCCTTACCTGTTCATATTCCTTTCATTTCTCCCTCTTTTCTAATGGCTGGTGCTAATGATTCCAAAACTATATTGAATAGGAGGGGAGATAGAGGACATCATTGTCTTGTACCAGATTTAAGAGTAAAAGATTTCAGATTTTCCCCACTTAGAATTATATTAGCCATTGGGTTTTCATAGATGGCTTTTATCAAATTGAGGTAGAGGTCTTCTATTCCAATTTTCTGTAGGAGTTTGAACATGAATGAGTGTTGGACTTTGTCAAAGGCTTTCTCTGCATCAATTGAGATGATCATGTGGTTTTTAGGTTCACTGGATTAATATCATGTATTACATTTATAGATTTTCAAATATTGAACCATCCTTGCATGGTTGCAATGATCCTAACTGGTCATGTTATATGATCTTCTTGATGATTTGCTGTATTCTATCTGCCTTGTGTTTGGTTTGCTCTTCCATTTCTAGATGTCAGAGGTGCACCATTAGGGTGTTTATTTGTTCCTGTTCTGTTTTCCTAATGTGTGAGCTAATAGCTATGATTTTCCCTCTGAGAACTGCTTTCATCGCATCCCATAAATTCCTACAAGTTGTGCTTGAATTTTCATTGAATTGTAGATATTGTTGAATTTCTTGTTTAATTTCATCTGTGACCCATCGATTGCTGAGTAGGGTGTTGTTTAATTTCCATGTATTTAGCCAGTTTCTCTGGTTGCTTTTGTCATTTATTTCCAGTTTTATTGCACTGTGGTCAGATAATAAAAATGGGATAATTTCTGTTTTCTTGCATATACTTAAGCATGACCTATGGACTAGTATGTGGTCTATTTTAGAAAATGACCCATGTGCAGCTGAAGAAAATGTGTATTCAGCTGTGATTCGGTGGAACATTCTGTATATGTCCACTAGGTCCGTTTGTTCTGAGCTGTGATTCAGTTCTGCCTCTACTTTGCTAATTTTTTTTCTGGGTGGCCTATCTTTTTGAGGTAAGGAGGTATGAAAGTCTCCTGTTAAGTTTTTGGTCTTAGATATTAGACTTTTTGTGTCCATTAAGATTTGTGTTATATAGCTGGGTGCCCCTGTGTTTGGTGTATAGATATTTAAGAGTGCTACCTCTTCCTCTTGAATTTTTCCCCTAACCAATATATAGTGGCCTTCTTTGTGTCGTTCGATCATTCTTGGTTTGAAGTTGAGTCTTTTTGAGAACAGAATTGCTACCCATGCTTTTTTCTGAGGTGCTGGGGCATGTAGTATTGTTTTCCATACTTTGACTTTGAGCCTATGAATGTCTTTTTTAGTTAAGTGTGTTTCTTGTACACAGTATATTGTTGTATTTTGTTTACTAATCCACCGTGCCAGTCTATTTCTCTTAATTGGTGAATTGAGTCCATTTATATTGGTGGTTATAATTGAAATGTGCTAACTTATGTGAGGCGAACGTGATAACCACTACACTACAGAGACCTGCTTGTGTTGACTTATGATTGTCATGTTATTTACCTCCTGTTGTTTACTCCTTTGTATCCTGTGTTTAATTGTTTTCCCAATTTAGTGGATTCCTTCAGTTCTTGTTCCTGGTGTTTTGTCATTGTGCTCCCTCTCTAGAACATCTTTCAGTAGCCTATGTGGTGATGGCTTTGTCATCATGAAATTCTTTAGTTTTTGTTTGTCATGCACGTATTTCTCTTCTCCATCAAACTTGAAAGAGAGTTTTGGAAAGTATAATAGTCTGGGCTGGGATTTGTTTTCGTAGAGGATTTGAAGAACTCTGTTCCATGTCCTCCTTGCCTTCATGGTTTGTGAAGAGAAGTCAGCTGTAATTCTGATGGATTTTCCTTTGAATGTGATCTGCTTCTTTTCTCTGGGAGCTTTCAGTATATTGTTCTTGTGTTGAATTTCTGGGATTTTGACTATTATATGTCTCAGTGTGTTTTTAATTGGGTTGAAGTTATTTGGTATTCTGTATGCTTCAGTTACCTGGGTGATTATTTCCTCATATTTGGGAAGTTTTCTGCTATTACTTCTGCCTATATTCTTTTTATATCATTTAATTGAGTCCTTCTTTCTCCTTGATGCCTATTAATCTCACATTGTTCATCTTGCACATGGTGGATTATTTTTTCCTGAATTCTCATTGTTTTTAAGAGATCCTTTCTCACCTTTTCACTAGCTGCACCAGCATCCTCAAGATCTGAAACTCTGTCTTTGCTTTCTCTCAAATGGTTTTGTAGACTTGTGATTGATATTTTTAGTTCTTCTATATTTCTTTGACTCTGCTTCATGCGATCTATTTCTTTCCTATATTGCTCATTCAAGGAATCTATCATATTTTTAATCTCCCTTTTTTATGAATATTTTTTTTAGAGGTAGCTATTAATTCTTTTCTACAGAGGTTTTTCCAAATTGGATTTCCTCCATATATTGCCATAATTGATTTTCTACTTCAGATGCTATGATTTTAAAGATTTCTCTTTGTATTTCAGAAATTATTTCTGCTCTGAGTTCCTCTTTACCTCTCTGCTATTGTTTCTTTTCTTACAACGCTGTTAATTCATATGTTTCATCTGGAATAGTGTTCTCTGCACTTGTTTTGGTTGGGCATTGTGTTTCCTTCACATTTCTGGATTTGATTCATTACTTCAGATGCTATGTGTCAAAAAATTTCTTTTTTTATTTTTGGTGTTAATTCTGGCCTGAGTTCCTCTATACCTTTCTGCTGTTCTTTCTTTGCGTCCGCCTCTGTTAATTCATTCATTTCAGCTGAGCTAGTGTCCTCTGCACTTATTATTGGTGGGCTTGAAGCCTGAGATTGCATTTTGCTCCTTGTCTTTGTCATTTTGTATAGCAATGGCCTCTGACCTTTGGTATAGAGCTTTGGTGCATCTACAACCTTAGTGCATAATGAGATTTGGGTGACAATCTATTAAGTTTGAGATTATTCAGTTATGCCTGGCCTGGATCTAGCTGTTGTGCTCAGTTCCTTTTTGCTGGAGCCCTTCTGGCACAACTGTGTGCCTGTGGTTCCCCTCTGTTGTATCCCTGGCCCAGGGAGCACCAGGGAGTGCCAAGCTCTCTTACACACCCACTGGCTGTGCTGTGCTGGATCACGGATTGCAAGAGTCATAAAACTTCTCATTTGCTCAGCAGGCTTAGGGGCAGGGGCTCCGTGGGGTTGCAGGGCAGGATGGGGTGGAGTGGATTGGCTGAGTGAGTGTCCAAAATTCTGGCTTGCTTGGAGGTCTTAGGAGTGGGTCCTCTGGTTGGCACTCACCGGAAACACACCAGGAAGCCGATACTTCTCCCACGTACTCACTGGGCCATGCTGGGCTAGATCAGGGGCCAGAAGATTCACAAAACTTCTCACTCACTCAGCAGGCTTGGGGGCAGGGGCTCCTGACATATCTTCTTGAGGAAACAGTACTTGACTTGGTTCCTTTTCTATTTGCAGAGACAAAAATACCCAACACCTAAAACTAAGGGAGGAAAGGTTTATTTCAGTTCAGTCTGCTGCAGTCCATAATCAGCTGACTCCAAGGCAGGGTGATCTGGCACAGGGGCAAAAGCACATGGCAGCAAAAGCAAAAAGAGCTTTTCTTCCCTTATATTGCCTGCAGGCTACTTATCTTCGAGCAAGCGCATCACTCACACTTCCCAGTCCTATCACTAAACAATGTACCAATCTGAAAAACCTATCCTCCATGACTATAGGATGTTTTTCAGGACACCCAAACACAAACCATAATAGTCCTTGAATCCTCTATCACTTATTTATAGTATTTTTCATCCCCCAGACACACCTGTCATTTCTCAATGCCCACCTTCCGCAACAGCGGTACCCAATGTTATGGCAAAAGACTTGACATGGCCAAATTTTATTAGTTGTGGCTTCTGCATGAAGTTTGTTTGTACCTTCCAAATCAATACTGAAGGCCAATTTCACAGCCATTCTCAGAGATGCACAGAAAGGAGATGAGCTATTTAATATACTTGCTCTCAGATTATGTAGAAAAATGCGTCCTTCAGCTCGCAACTATAAACAAGAGGCCATTGGTCTGTGCAGAGCTGCACTTTTCAATTTTGTGCTTGGAATGGCCCCGGGCATAGTGCCGAAGTGCTGCCTCCATTTGTACCTGGGCAAAGTCTTTGATGAGCTGCTGTTAGGTTTGTTGTTGTTGGCCAGGAGCTCAGTGGTAATGAAGTAAGGATATGTGTGAAATAAGACATCTTCAACCAGACACACATAAAATTAGGTTATGTATTGATCACTTGACAAAAATACTGTGCCCAGAGGGTTGCAAAACCCAACTCTGCATTTCCTTTAAAAGCAGTGGTGAGACCACACTTTTAAGTGAAATAAATCAGACACACATGTATAAATATCACATAGCTTCTCTGGGGTGAGAAAAGTATAAATAAGGAATGAAATGTGTAATAGATATTGAGAAATGGGAAGAAAATGTTCAAATGAGAAGGGAAATGGGAGACGAGAGAGGGAAAGGAAAGAAGGGATAAGAAAAAAGCATAGAAGGGAAAAATGGAAACAAAATAAGGAGGGGAAGAAAGATTGAGGGGAGGGGAAGGGAATGGGAAAAAAACAGGATTCAGGATATATCATGTGCAGGTCCAAAATCCCTATGACATTATATACCTCAAATGTATCAATAACATAAAAATTAAAAAATAAAAGTAAAAAAAGCTGTGGTTGGATACTGAAAAAGCCAGTGTTTGTGATGACTTTGCAAAACAAAACCACTGCAAATTCTAAGAACCAACTGTGCAGCATTAACTTCTGTATCCTCAGTATCTTGCACAGTGGCTACTACATAGTGGTTATTCAAACTGAATTTTGTGTATATACTCTGTGTGTCCATATCTATATTTGTATATGCACACATGTAGCAATACATTCACATTATAAAAGTCACATATTCATACACTTTACATATATAGAGAAATGATATACAATATAAAATATGTAAAATTAAATTTATTTTTTATCCCAAAGATATACCTCTAGCCTTATTGGTACTATCTGCTTCTGGTAAAATAGCCTAGAAAAAGGTTGTTTTTGTTTGTTTGTTTGTTTAAGGAGAATTACAGATTCCTTTTCCATTTTCATCTTTTCATTTTGAAGCAGAGTCTTGCTTCTGTTACCCAGGTGGGGCTTAATCTTGTTATCCTCCTACCTCAGCCTCCAAAAGGGCTAGTATTACAGGTATGTGCCTCTGTGCCGTGCTTAAATATATTTTTGATACCATCCTCATTTTTATTTTGTATCCAGGATGCTGGAGAAATGGTTCGTTCCTTTGTTGGTGGTTTGGAACTTGTTGTCAACTTATTGAAATCAGATAACAAAGAAGTTTTATCAAGTGTGTGTGCTGCTATTACCAATATAGCAAAAGATCAAGAAAACTTGGCTGTTATTACAGATCATGGAGTTGTGCCTTTATTGTCCAAGCTGGCAAATACAGTAAGTAGCACATCTTTTTCTTTGCAATGTGTGTTATCAGATCGTGTGATCATGGCAGAATAATGACCTTGAGTTTCAGAGACCTGAATTCACATTTAATCTCCATTGCTTATGAAGTATGAGATGTTTTTCCCCACTCATTTAATATCTCTGAGACTAATAGATGCACACACGTATTTAAATTATAAAATGTCATTGTGCAAAATCTTTGTCAGAGGTTGGTTTTTCTCTGGCAAGCAAAGGGATAGCAAGTAGAAGGGATAGCTCTTATGGAAGTATTAACAACCATCTTCACCACCATCATTATTAGTGTTAAAATGTGTTTCTACCTATGTTAGAAGGATTGTACCTTTCTCAGTCCACTGCCATTCTTGAGGTAGGAGTCTTTGGCAATTGTTGTATCCAGAGCTAGACCACATGTGACAGGGAGCCTTATATCTGTGACCAGGGGATTAGAGCGTGGCTTGAAATACCAGGTGGAAGAAAAATTATAGAGCAGAACTTTAAACATTAGAAGAATATTTTGTCTAGAATAATTTGGGCTCCTAAGAGGATATATGAGATTCAGTGAAGGACCCTAATCTTGAATCTTGACTTTCTGATTCCAAAGAGCACAACTGATAAACAGAAAATCATATCCTATTCTACTAAGTAGACCTTTATGAGCTAATTACATACAAAATGAAGAATGTAATCTGCATAATGAACTCAGAAGTGAAATGGAAGATTCAGTCCATTGTGGTGGGCAACATGGCTCTCAAACTTCCTGGGGTGGAGACAGTGAAGGGAGGCAAGAAGGTGAAGAAAGACAAAGCTGGGATCGGGTGGAGCTCTCTCCAGATGGGAGGAAAGGAGCAGCTCAACCACTAGAGCACGTTTAATCATATATTTAGCAGGTTGATGTCACATGACACCCCTTTGCCCAGCAACCCCTTGCTTGGATTGTCTCAGGGCTTGGTGTTCTCTGCACTGAAGCAGCTTGTTCTCATGGCTCGCCTTGGGGGCTCTTTGGCTCTTGCTCCAGCCCTGAACATGTGATCAAACTCCAGCTTCAGCCCCTCCCTACAGTACATGTCAGTGTGTTTGCTTCACTGTTGTGAGACAAGGGTTATGGCCAGAATGTGGAAGTATTCCTAAGGTGAAGGAACAGAGTTATCCCACTTATTCCAGTTAAGTGAAATATTTTTAAAGAATATTCAGTAATCCATAAAGATTATCATTACTAAGAAACTTGTTGATTTGCAATTTTTTGTTGTGACTAGACTTGCTTAAAGAGATCCTTGAGCCAATGGCTGAAGTCATATACTTTTATCTTTGAGGGCACTGGCTCTATTCATTTCACAAAGAGAAAATTCAAAATTGAGCCTTAGTCCACTTCGTTGAAGACACTGCCTAAAATCTTAAGCATAAAGTACATAAACTTGTTCAAATAGGATCCTTACAGTGCCCATTGCTTTCCTTTGTGCAGAATAATGATAAACTGAGGCGTCATCTGGCAGAAGCGATTTCACGTTGCTGTATGTGGGGCAGAAATAGAGTGGCCTTTGGTGAGCACAAGGCAGTGGCTCCATTGGTGCGCTACCTGAAATCGAGTGATACCAATGTGCATCGAGCTACGGCGCAGGCCTTGTATCAGCTCTCAGAAGATCCTGATAACTGCATCACCATGCATGAGAATGCGGCTGTAAAGGTACTGCTGAAGGACTTGGTGGTTCTCCTGAGTTTGTAGATGTAGGCGAGTAAGTAACTTGAGTGGCATTCAGGTTTTACTAAAGGTGTTGCTTGCACACATAAAGCTGCCTCCTTTCTGGGTCATGGCAGCATTTCAGCTCTGTGCTGTCATGATTTATGCTGCAGAAATGTGTAGCAATAGAGCCTTTCTAAATCAAAGCATATAAATATAGTTTATAAAATACATAATCATACGTATAATTTGAATTAAGTTAAATAAACACACAGTACGTGAACAATTAATAGTATTCGTAATTCTATTTGATGTGGTATTTTTTAGTACATATATAACACATGATATGCACCTCCAGAGGTATCAAGTAAATAGCAAAGGGAATGAATAACTGAAACACTTCCTATTCTAAGGTTGACAGTCTTCACTATAATAACAAAATATAACCTCAAAGATAAATGCATTGTTTTGTTTTGTTCTAAATCTGTGGTTCAGATTTTCTTTGCCTTAGTTAGTGTACAGTTAGGAAAATCTTTTGCAAATAGACCTCAATGCATATACACATTGAAAATCAGGGAAAGTGTTTTTACATATATAAAACACACTGAAACATATATACAATTGTAAGCAGCTTACATCTATTTAAAAAAAGATTAAAATGTTAGTTGTTAACCAGGTATAGTGGCAGGTATCAGGAATCCTACTACTCAGGAGGCTGAGGCAAGAGTATCATGAGTTCAAGGCCAACCAGGGCAATTTAGCCAGTTCAAAACCAGTCTGCACTGTATAGTCAGACCCTTTCTCAAAACAAACACTCTGTACAATAGTATGTCTGCTTCTACAATATAGTTTACTGTTTATTGTCATAATTGTGAGCCTATCACAACCAGAATCATTTATATTTTGAAATGTGTGTCCCAAATCGATGATTTAGACAAGAGTTAAAAATTCCAGGTAGCTGGGCGTGGTGGCGCATGCCTGTAATCCCAGCACTAGGGAGTCTGAGGCAGGAGGATTGTTGTGAGTTCGAGACCAGCCTGAGCTACAAAGTGAGCTTAAGGCCAGCCTGAACTGCACAGTGAGACCCTGTCTCAAAAAAGAAAAAAAAAAAAAAAAAAAAATTCCAGGTAATTGTATCTACTCAAACCAAGAAGTATCATATATGAAATATCTCAGTAAGCATAATAGTTTTAAAATGACTAATTCATAATTTTAAGCAATTGTTTCAATTTATTTTTAACCTATTATAGTTGAAAGCTACAGTAATTTTAATTCTTCTGAAAATAAACCCGATTTATATTTAAATATGTCAATCTTTCCAGTATTAGCCTGTTTTTGTGGCACAAAGCTAGGCTTGCATGCTTTTTTCAGGCAAATTTCGGCATTAAAAATATCTTTTAAGCTACGTAACAATTTTTAAAAGTTAGTAAAAAAAGGTTGATAAATGATAAAAAATTTTATCTTTTTATATGACTGTGTTCACATTTGGAAAAAACAGCAACTTGTAATGAAAAAGGAATGCATTCCATGATGCCATATACACACAACCTATGATGACATAAGATACAGTCTCTTAAAAAAAAGAACCTATAAAAATTAAATAGCCTGATAAAGTGTGCAATATACAGCACATGCTTGGACAGTTGTCAGCTAGTTAAAAACAGCATTTCTTCCCCACCCACCAAGAACAGTATTTCTAAACTGCTCAGAACATTTCTTATTTCATATGTAAATGATATCAATTTATAATATTAAATATAAGTTTAATAGATATGTTACTGTCCAGTTGCTAGAAATGCCAGGTATATATACAGTTCTCAGTGATTTCTTCAATTTCAAGTTAAGAGACACTCATGAATTGTATCATGCTATGTGAAATATTGAAACTGTCTACTCATGCATGCAGCTTATGTGTATGGAAAGAGGAGGTAGTAAGGGTAATGAGGGAGAGGAGAGAAAAGAGATAGCAGAGAAATAGGTGTTGTTGTGCTCCAGACCCTTCATACAGGGGGTACCTTGAGTGGCGCTCTCATATATGTGCATTCCTGACATTTCTGCTGGAGAATAGTTGTAAATAATAGGAAGTTTTTTGGTGAGTCCACCTGTGATATAGACTAAATGGGCATTGCCCTGGGAGAGTCTCAGCACGGCTGTATGACTGTGGGGGTGAACCCTCCTTCCCTTTTCCCCTGGGGAGTCTTGGAGGGAGCATATTGTCTCCCTTTCTGATTGTCTTCAAGGAGGAAAAGAATATGGATGAGGTGTGTTGCACGTTGGCTGAATGAACAGGGTTTGGCAGTTGCTTGGCTGTGGGGATGAAAGGAAAGGGGAGAGAGTGAATGCTGTAAACTTCAGGCAAAGTGAAGAAAACTCCATGACCCAGTGATGTAAGAAAGCATTTGCACAATAAGATGGTACAGTTATCTGTAATGACTGGGTTGCTATTAAGTGTGTACCCACTGATATTTCTGACTTGGAGTGCCCTTTATCCACTCTTTTGGCCAATATGGCTTTCCGTTCCTAATAGCTACTGCTCTTCACCAGTCCAATCTCACAGTCTCGCAAGTATTCTTGCTGCTAATGAGCAATGTTGACAGGCTCTTTCACAATGATTGGAGTCTCCTGTCATCTTGTTGGCAAATAATTCATTCTGAGGTGAGCTCTGTGCCTTGCAATGTCTTCACCAGCAACAACCTCAGTTATGGAACTCATTCGGCTGTCACCTGCTGATGTTCATGCTGTAGTAAAAGAGAGGGAGCAGGCCGCAGGCCTGGAATATAATGAGCTCAGTTTCTAGAATGCTCCATTTGGATGAACCATTGAAATTTTAGGTGCAGAGTAGTGGTGACAGGTAAAAATGTCAAGTGAGTCACATACTTAATAATTTTTTGGTAGTCATATATAAACAGGAAAAAAAATAGATGAAATGAATTGTGATAATACATTTTATTTAGCCCAGTTTATCCAAAATATTATTGTTTTGATATAGAACCAACAAAAAATTACTTTATATTTACTTTTTGGTGCTAAATCTTCAAAATTCAGTGTGTGGTTTGCTGCATAGCTCAGTTTTGGACCAACCACATTTTGATGCTCTTTGAGCGGCTAATGGTTTTCTTCTATGACAGTGCAAGTCTATAGAGGAAGCCATGAACAAGGTTTGGTAAGATGTTTTTGGCAGAGTTCAGAAAGGCCTGGGAAATGTCTCCATTTGCACTTTAGGGGGATGTAAACAAGGAAGAGCCCACAAAACAAACTTGAGAAGTTAACGGGTTAATAAGGACAGCCAGAAGTCAAATGAAAAGGGATTTTCAAAGGGTTTTGTATTTAACCACTGCCAAGAGGACAACAAAGATTCAATCCTAATTCACTTTATCCTGAAAAACAATCTTGTGTCAGAGCCATTGCAGGTAAGAATCTCTTTGATCAGTCCCCTGCTCTGGGAAATACAGTGCAGTAGGAATAATTCACTTCTGTCCTCCTTAGGATTTTTCCACAGAGTTGCCGAAAAGCATCAGCCCAGGTATTATTCCAAAATCTTGAGAGTCTGAATGCAAAGTTTCTGGAAACTATGTTGAAAATAAGACGTCTAGGAGATACATCAGCTATTGGCTAATTATAATAAACCTGTAACTCAAGATCATCATCTAAAGAGGGGAAAAATTGTAGGAAAACGCAAGTGCATTCCTAGTGCTGAAAAGTGATTAAATAGATGATGAGCACCCATGAAAAAGCCCTCAGCCACTTTCCCCATGGCGACACTGGATTTGTTTCTGCAAATGTCTATACCAGGCCAGTGAAAGTTGCATCATGGCTATAACTTTCAGAAAGGCAGGAAATTAAAAGATTGTAGAAAATACAATCAGCAGCCTGCCCAGCACTGGCAGAACAGGAGAGCAGTTGGATTTGGGTAGAGCCAGAAAGGTCGTCCTGACTGTCTCCTGGACTCAGCCCTCACAGCAGCCGGAGAGCCAGGAAGAGGAATCCAGACCTGCCCCATAGTGTTTAAAGCTCAGCACAAGGAAAATTAAAAAAAGTCACTAAATGTTAGTGAGTCGAATAAATGGATTTTAGAGATCGAGGATACGCAGGAACTCAGTATCTGTATGGTTAATGCTTCATCTAATATATTTTATCTTAACTAAAATGTCTTGGGCTGGGGAGTCAGCTCAGTGGTCTAAACTCCTGCTTGGCAGACTCAAGCACCCAGGATCGGTCCCCAGTACCACATGTCATGCTACCATGCCGGCCACTGAAACCAGGCATGATGGTACACACCTGTAATCTCAGCACCGGGGAGGCTGAGACAGGAGGATCGCCATGAGTCTGAGCTGTGCAGCGAGACCCTGTACCAAATACACAAACAAATAAAATATTTTAAATAAACAACAAGCAACCCTCTTAATATAACCTTGTAGTCTTCAGTTCTTTTCTCACATTTCAGATATTTCTTTGAGTGCTTAGTGACACACTACTAAATAAATTAGGTAGAACTAACTTTTTAATGTTCAAACTGCTTGCCTGTGTACATTCCTACCAGCAGTATAGGAGAGCCTCCTTGCTAACACTTAATAGGTCAGTGAATATGTACCAAATATGGAGTAACGTAGGGCTATTTCTATGATTTAAAATTTTATTAGTTTTTCTCATTTAAAGGTAGAAAAGATTTTGTGATTGGATAAAGAGTGTACATGAGTGTAAATGGTATTTTATCATGATTATCCTTGCTACTGTATATGTGTGTGTGTGTGTCTGTGTGTGTGATATGTATTATATATACATCATGTATTTTCCTTATTTTCTTTTTCTTAAGGACTCTTAATAGCGTCATTAAGAGACACTGACATGCATAGACACATGTTCAGAGCTTACAGCTTGTGATCCTTTACCCAGACAATCACATATACTCACGAAATCATGATCGAACCATGGGAGTGATCTTCAGTTGTTCTCCAGCACCCTCCCCAGCCTGTCAGGGGGCAACTACTGAGCTTTTTTGCCTCTCAGTATCAATTAGTTTGCAGGTGCTAGAGCTTGCTATCAATGATTTCAAGCAGTGTGCACTTTGACTTTTATTTGGCTTCTTGTACTCAGCTCCCTTGTTTTTAGATTCATCCATGTTCTTACGTTAATATTCTATTGTACAGGGTAATACAACTTATTTTTTCATTCAGGACATTTAAATTATTATTCATTTTAGTTATGACAAATAAAACTCATATGAACATTCGGGTACAAATGTTGGCATGGACATGTGCTCCCTCTTGGCCTCAGTGGAGTAGGTGGCTGGGCTCTATGGGAGGTGCATGCTTTCCTTTTAGTGTTCAGCCTGCTTGCCTTTGTACGCTTCTACCAGCAGTATAGGAGAGCCTCCTTGCTAACACTAAATAGGTCTGTAATGCTATTTCTTTTTTTTTTTTTTTTAACATATTTGGTTGTTACAGAGTTTCACTATGTAGCTCAGACTCATCCTCCTCCTCTTTCTTTTCAAGCCTCTGGAGTGTTGGGATTACAGGAGTGAACTACCATGCCCAGACTCTGGGGCTGGCTCAGCCCGCTCTCGCTCTCGGGGCAGGTTGTCACCTGCGGGGGGTAGAACTGTGATTCTTTCACTTGCCTAAGCTTGCAGGTGCTTTAGTCTGCTGTGTTATCTCGCCGACCCCTTTAATGCTGTTTCATGATTTCAGTTTTGGTTTTCTTATGATTAATGACATAAAACATCTTTTTATGGGCTCCTACACTAGCTTTACAACTCTTTTGGTGGAATGCCTGTTCAAATGTCTTGAATGTTTTTACAATGGGTCGTCTTCTTATTGAGTTTTGGAAGTTCTGCGTATATTCTACATGTATAGCATTTATGAGGAGTGTGATTTAATAATATTTTCTAGTCTATAGTGAGAAATTCACACTATTATGTATTATATTTTTTGAAGAGAAGTTAATATTGATGAAATCCAATTTATGTATTTTAAAAGATAGATTGTGCTTTTGGTTTCATATCAAAGAAATACTTGCCAAGTACATGGTCATAACATTTATTGTGTCTTTCTCTGGAAGCTTAATACTCTGGTTTTACTTCAAGTCTTTGATGCCAGGTATGAACCAAAGTGCATTTGCAGGCTATGAGCATCATTTTTTAAACAGATTTTTTTGAAATTTTTATGCAATTAAACATATCAACTGAATATAACTTTTTTAAAATAATTTTGAGAAAAAAATAGCAATGAAACAGTTTCACAACCAATTAGTAGGACAGTTTCAATACATTGAATATTGTGTTAGTGGTTGCTCATTGTACAAGATGCAGACATCATATCCTGTTGAAAGACACAATTACAACAAATCTTTCTATTCATTGAATTAAGAGACAGTAGCTATATATTTATCCTACCTATTTGGAATATACAGATACAAAATTGTCATTCATTTGTATCCCCTTTTTTATTTAGTTTTGTCAGAAAAGGGTATTCCATTGTCATTTAAATATTGTAGGTGCATAAATTCAGCAAAATATTCCCATATAGTCCAATAGTCCACAGTAGTAGTGGGTTTTCCATTAGACTGGCAAAGTCAGAAGTTGTTGACTTGAGCCTTTTACAGCTCAGTCTATTAATATGGCTTTACTTTTTATATTTCATTTTTATACTTTTCTACTGGATGGTTAAGGCCAAGATAAAGCAAGACCTATATAACATGAAATGTAACTTTTGTATCTGATAAGGTCCATCAAATCCCCTCAGGATTTATCCTGAAACTCTGTACAGCAGTTAGTAGATCTTTTGCCAGTGTCAGCCATGTAGATGAGTCACGGCCATTGCCTGACCAATTTTCTCTCTGTGAAAGCCTGAGAGAATGTTTTCTGTCTATGTGACTCTCCTTAGGCACACATCATCAATCACTTTCTTCTGTTGCCCCATAATCTCCTTGATCAGAAAATTTGGGACACAACTGACTTACAGCATGTTACAGTGCAGGTTCTCCTATGTCTTCTGTCTTTATGATAGGGCCAAATGTTGGCTGTCCTTGCAGCCCTTCCTTTTCTCTAATTTTAGGTCTGCAAACTTAGGTTGTTAACCCTCCAGAAGAGAAACTTATTATCATTGCCCTACAACGTAGGCAGTTGGGTTTAACCTCAACATTTGTCTGAATGTCAAACATCTTAAGCATAACATGGAACAGGTATTTTCCATCAAGTATTGCTATGTTAAACTTTAAGTCCCTACAGAACATGAAGAAAAAAAATTGAAAATAAATAAATAAATATTCAAAAAATAGGAATAAACAATTACATATTTTTACACAGAAATCTAACCGTACACCCTTGTAGCAGGACAGTCCTGTGACATTTTTGTTGTTTCTTGTTTTCATTTATTATCTTTTTTTTTAAACAAACATTTACTTGAGAGACAGTAATTAGTATGTCATGACAAGCAATATGTATTTAGAAGACCAGAATAGGCTGAATATAACTCTTATGTCCCACTATTACATTTGTATATATTTATGCCCATACTACATTATCTTGATTACTAAAGATTTATGATAAGCCTTATATTTAGGTAATACGTCTTTCCTACATTATCCTTTGTTTCTTTTTCTTTACTTTATGTATGCAGTACAGGGGCTCATTATGCAGCTCAGACTCATAGCGATCCTCTTGTTTTTACCCTTGCCAGCCCCGGGATTACAGGAATGCACTACCATGCCCAGACTCTGTGGCAGGCTCAGCATGCCAGAGGTCAGGGTGGGTATGACATGTGGTGCCAGGGATTGAACCCCCATCCCTGCACTTGCCTGGCTCTCCAGCCCCTTATTCTTTCTTTAAAATTGTTTTGAGTATTCTAATTTATTGACATTTCCAAAGGAATATTAAAATCAGTTTACCAATTTATACAGAAATATTTCCTGGGATTTTGGTTGGATTGATATTAAATCATATATGTTGTAGAAGAAAACTGATGTCAGTGTCCTGATCCATAAACATTAGGAGTAGCCCCATAAGTTCAGGTGTTCTTTTTTAAATTTTTATTTTCATTAGAGCATTTGACGTACACAATGATTACATTCATTATGGGAGGTTTTTACTTGTATATAACACACCCCAATTCCCCCCGCACTCCACCTCTTGGTTCTCTTCCTGTTTGTAGCAGAGCCCTCATTCCAATGATATATCCTTTATTTTGCTCTTTATTTATTTTTGTCTTGAAAATATCCCATAGAAAAAAAAATTTTTTTCATTGATTGATTTTTTTTTTTTTGGCGGAACCGGGGATTGAACTCAGGCAATTGTGCTTGCCAGAGAAGCACTTATTCCACTGAGCCATCTCCCCAGCCCTTTTGCTCTTTATTTATATTTCATGTTTCTCATATAAGACAAAGCACACAGTATTTAAACTTGAGGGCTTGATTTACTTCACTTACCATTGTAGTCTCAAAATGCATCTGTTATCCTACATGACTCAAATTTGTCCTTTTTTATTCTTATTTTTCTTGCTTCAATATACACAACTTTCAAGTTTTTGTCAAATTTATTTTTATGTATTATTTTGAGAAATGCCCAATTTTCATCAAAAGAGGGCCTAACCAAAAATAATCAGCCTGGAAAGTAGAGATTAAATGTGCCTGCCCCAGTCAGCGCCCACTGGCCTTACAGGGGTGCCATTGTGCAAGGCAACCGGGAAGGCAGGCAGAGTGGAGGGGCTGCTGGGAGGGGCATTGCTGATCTCTAGTTTCCCAGGCTGATGATTTTCCACACTGGGCCTGGAAGATGGTATTTTTAAAGTGTGAATTTCTAATTATGTATTGCTAGTCTATAGAAGTAGAACTGATCATGTATGTTAAACCTATGTCCAAAAACTTTCTAAACTCATTCATCTGTCCTAGTAGGTTTTAGGATATCCCATCAGATTTTCTACACAAACCAGGAGCTGGCAAAGTTTTCTATGAAAAGTCAGATAATAAATACTTCACATTTTATGAACACATACAGTCTGTTCTGTGGATTCTTCTTGTTTCATCATTATTGTTATCATCATTATTATTTATAACCATAAAAATATGAAAGACTTCATTCTGTGAGCTTTACACAAATACTATAATTTGTCAGCCTCCCAAATAAGCATCATGCTGTCTCTCATTCATTTTTCTTCTTCTTTTCCCAACCTACATCCTTTTAGTTAGCTTTCTTTCTCTCTTTCTTTCTTTCTTTCTTTCTTTCTTTCTTTCTTTCTTTCTTTCTTTCTCTTTCTTTCTTTCTAATTAATTAATTAATTTATTTATTTATTTTTGTGGTACCAGGGATTGAACTTAGAGCCTTGCACTTGCCAGGCAAGTGTTTATCTCCCTGGGCCCTTAGTTAGCTTTTTTTTTTGTTTGTTTGTTTGTTTGTTTGATTAAATTGACTGGAACCCCTTGTAAAATGACCAAAAATAGTGATTAAAAAGAATCTTCCTTTTGTGTGGGAATGCTTTTTTTTTTTAAAATGTATCAGTTATTTAATTAGGTTCTTAGTAAGAAATTTAGAAAACTAATTTATGAGAATAAATTCCATTTGTCAGAGCAAAAAGGGATCCCAGGTAGCCCTGGAACTGAGAAACAGCTTGATTGTTGTTAAAATCTGTGAGTCCACTGCTTTCTGATTCACCTTGTGCTGCTCTGAAATCTGGTATCTTTCTCAGTGTCAAAGATCTCGCCCTCCTTGTGTCTGGGCTTCCGCAGCTGCTGCTTCTTGAAGTAAGCATCAGTGGGGGGTTTGGGGACTTTCACTTTGCTGATACCAATTTTTTTAGAAGTAGCAATGACAAATTTCTGGTGTGTTCTTTGTAGAGGAACACGATTAAGGCTAAGAGGCCCAGTCACAAGTAGCAAGCCACTGGCCAGGTGCTTCAGGAAGACCACTCTCTTGCCTCTGTGACGCCCGGTGAGGATGATCAAGGAGGTGCCGGGAGTGATGCTAGCTCAAAGTTCCCTCACATGCTGACTGAAGGGTTTCTTGCCGTGGCTCAAGAGCTTTAGGGACACATCTTCAGTAGGGTAGTACCTAGGCATTTTTCAAAGCTTAACCACCCAGGTACCTCCATTCTTGTCCCCACCAACCGGTTTTGTGATTGCAGCAAGAGCTTTCTCCTTTTTCTTCTCAGCCTTTGATTTAGCAGCTGTGTACGTTATCTTGTACAAAGTCTTTTTGGAATGCATAGCAGATCAGGAATATCTATCAATTCCTTTAATCAGGGCAGGATTTTAGTTTCAGTGGGACTGTCCCTCCTTGGAGTTTTTTTGCCTTAACCTTACCACAGGCAGAAGCCTTCTTGGCTTCAAGTTTCTTCTCTTTAGTATCTGTCGTCTCAGTTTTTTCACCCACCATCTTGCAACATGAGAAAACTGTGTGTGAATGCTTTCAGTCTTTTATCATAGGTTCTATGATTAGCTGGTTAGCTGAGGGTATTTTTTTCTTTTGGTGGGTGACCTGCATCAGGTTGGGATATTTCTACTTCATTGAAAATTGTATCTGGAATTAGGTGTTGAATTTTGTCAAATGATTTTTCTGTGTCTACCTGGGAGTATCTAATTTTTTTTTCATTTTTAGCTTACTGTTACCATTCATTACGTTGTTTTTCAGACGTCATAATAACTTAAGATTCTTGGGAGCCACATACTTGGCCAGGGTGTGCACTTTCATACAATGTTGAATGCAGGTCACTCACGTAATCACAACTGCACGTCTGTTTACGATGGACATTGGCTTATCCTATTCTGTTTGGGAACGTGCTTTCCTACCAGGGTTGTGCTGGCTTTGATGAATGAATTGGGAGCATTCCTTCCACTCTGGCTATCCAAAGTTTCACAGTGACTTTGTTATTGTTTTCAAATATTTGGTACAATTTACAAGTAAATCTGTCTGGACAGAACTTTCATTTTTAGAAAGTGTGAGTTTGCAAGTCAATTTCTTCAGTTAATTTTGGATTGTTTAAGTTATTTCTTCTGGAATGAACTATGGTAGTTTGTGTCTTTCAAGGACACAAACTTGTGGATTTCATTGTCTCTCAATTTATTTTTTTTTTTTATTTTTTTTTTTTTTT
>PVKA01013199.1:0-55597 GCA_004027165.1 Ctenomys sociabilis
AACCCACAAACTTTGAAAAAATCCTAACTAATAAGCAATCAGACAGAGGTCTACTGTCTAGAATTTATAAAGAACTAAGATATAACAGGGCCCTCAAATTTAAAGACCCAATTCAGAAATGGGCATCTGAGATGAATACACACTTCTCAAAGGACGAAATTAAAGAAGTGAACAAATATATGAAAAAATGCTCCACATCGCTAGCCATTCATGAAATGCAAATAAAAACAACACTGAGATCACTTGTAGTTTTAAAGCTGATGAAACAAAATGCCAGCATATGGAGGCCAAAGATGATTATTCTATTCAGGAAATTTCTGCAATGTTTCTGTTTCTTCAGATGGTTCCTAGGATAGTGTTACCTGCTGTACTTTGCTTGGTGGATGCCTTCTGAATTTTTATTCTTTGTGATACAAATCATGAATTCCTCATGTCCCAGAACCAAGGAAATCAAGGAAAATATTTTTTAAATTAACTGAAGTATAAATGTATAAGGTTATGAAACTATTTCTCATTATTTCATGAAACTGAAATTAACCAGTCTTTTAGTATAAGATCAGACTCCAAACAAATTCTTATAAGCATGGAATAGCAACAACCAAGGATTCTAAGTGAATCCAAATAAAACCACTAATGCTTCTCTACAATTTAGAGGCAAAGGAGAGAGGAGTACAGGTTTAGTAGTTAGAGCTCACATGAAGAGAAGGCTTCTGCTTTAAGTAAAAATGCATCCTTTTCCAACAGGCTAAGATAGAAACCTCCTAAGTCTCTCTGTGTATTTTAATTTTGAATCTACATAGTTACCAGAATTTCTTTATTTACCATAAGTGAGGGTTTTGAGAATGTCTGCAGCATAGTAAGAGCTGTGAATCTGGCTTGTTATTAATTGTTTGCACTCAAAGCAACTTGTGATATAAACAAATGCATAAACTTAGGAACAATTCCTGGTATCACTAACAGTGCAACATTCTGCCAAAGTAAGTGTTTTTCCTCACCAAGACTTGTGAAAATAAGAATTGCTGTGAAACCAAAGGAATCTCTGTGATGACCTACCAAGGAGAAGGTGAAAAGACAGATCCAGCGCCTGCATTTTCACCCCTTGCCCTATCTCTGCCCATTTAAGGGCTCTCACTTGCCCACACACCACTGCCTATCAGATCTGCTTTCAAGGGAGCATAAAAATAGCCACCCAGTAATAAATAACCAAACACTGAGCCTTCTCAGAGAATTACTTCCTCCATTATCTTTCCTGCACAATGATAAAGTTTCATTAAGTCACTCAACAGATACATACTCTGGGACAGAACTGTGAACTTCTACGCAAAGTGGCCAACAGTTCTGTCTCCCCATTTGGGGATGAAGGTAACCTGCTCAGAGAGGGTGCTTATAAAGCAGAGAATACTACTGGGGCCTCCACAAGCACCCACAGGAGGCTAGTTCTGGAGGCTGAAATCACAGCAAGGTAGACTCTCTATGACATCTTCACTTTTCATTTAATTTTTTGAAATATAATGACTCACTTCTCAAAAAAAATTACTTTTACAAAAGTCTTTTTAGATAACGTGTACAGAATGAGGCACCTTCTACTTTCCTGTTAGACTTGGGTTAATGCAGCAGGGCAGACAATAAATATAATGTGCTCAACTTATTAACATGAGTCTGATTTTTAACAAGTTGAAGATTTTGGAATGCAATCTTCATGGTCCTTGAGGAGGCAATTTGATGAAGGTGAGATAACTCCCCAGAGCTGGGTCAATCTCACGTCAGAAAATGAAAATGCTAACTCTGGCTGGGTTACATTTTTAGAAAAAGGACATCATGGAGAATTCAAAAGCAGGGGCATGCGCCACACACTGGCACCTTTCCATGATCTTGCAGCTGTCCCCACCTCCTGGGTACAGGCTCTTTTCCTGTAGAGTTCAGGGCTCAAAGTAAGTTGCTGAGTGCTGAAAGCAAAGGCCTGGGGTATTGGGAAATTTAATTAGAATGTGTGAAACAAAACGGGCTACATTTTAAATCTGCTCCAGAAATGTCACAAATTATGATTGCTTGTTGAGAATTCCCATTTCTAAGCATGAATAAGCCCAGGACATGAGGAGCTCCTTCATTTTTTGTTATTGTTTGTTTCTTTTTAGAGTTTCTTTCAAGTCTTTTGCTAGTATGGCCTGTGTAGTTTTTCACTTACCTTGGTCTTGCCCAAGAGAAAGATTTCTCTTGGTACAGTCATCTGACCACAGCAACACTTGCTCAACCATGGAGAAATCCAATATAGGGATGTTCAGTGGAAGGACCATCTTTTAAACTTAATACTATACTTAATAAGGAAAATTTTACAACTCAGGAAGAAAGGTTTTAAGGCCTCTGCAATTCTGACTAACTCAATAAGGAAGCTTATATGGTAGCACAATGTGCACCGGCTGGAAATGACCTTGATGTTCCTGTCCTCAGGAACGTGGAATCCTGCACATTTGCCAAAACTAACATAGCAGAAAGCACACCGTTACAAGCCGTATGGTAGGCGGTGATCCCACGACTGGGTCAACAGCAGGGATCTGGGTTGCGCCTTGCAAGGGGAGCAGCACTTGCAAATAAAAATGTTTGGAAGAATACATGAGGCAAAAGAATGTGGTGAGAAAAGTACAGAGGAATGCTGGAGCAGGATGGGAAGAAACACGACTAACACCATGCCGTGGCCATTCTGGGGAAGACTGATGATGGTGAGGGGTGAAAGGAGCCTACTGCTCTCAGCTTCAAGCCTGGGACCTTCTTCAGAAGGCAAACAGGGATGGGAGGTCAGGTAGATGGGGGAAACTTGAGATAGCTGTCAAACTAAGCACTGCTATTCTCTGGATTGAGTCTCAGCAGAACAGCTGGAAAAGGATGTAGGATAATCTGGGAAAGGAGAGACATCAGGAGTCAGGAGCCAGGTTCAAGTGGGAGATGGGGAAGCCAAGGCTGGAGCAGAGGAAGTATAGGAACCACAGTTGTCAGGAAAAGCACGGGAGTGAGGCAACAGGCAGGTCAGGGGTTGGCTGCTTGAATGGTTCTGGCTTCAGGCCCCAGGAGAAAACTGGATGGTAACATGGGAATGAAGGTGAAGAACAGGGAAATAAAAGAGCTGCAGTGAGTACAAACCAATATCCATAAATAAGCTCAGTACTCTCAGCATAATAAATATATGCCACCCCTCATTTTCTTCTAAGAGATACCTAAATGCCTGAAGACAGTGGCTAAGAGGGAAAGTTGAAGGATCCTGGCCTAATTTGGGGGGAAATAGCCAAAAGAACCATTTAGAAACATACTGCTTCCATCTTGATTTTGAATTTGCTGCTGCTTCATACCATAGCATATGATCCCTACCCCTCTTCTTAGCAGCCACATTAACTAGAATACAGGAATATATCTCAAGTTAAAGTGTCCATACCCTGCGAAGGAGAGTGAGTGCTAAGGAGAAAAACATACTGGCGTTGCCCAACAGCAAGAATGTGTAGGTGAAGGGGACGCTTCCTCTTACCCTGTATCTCCTTTCCTTTTGTTGACTCAGACCTTTTGTTGTCCTCAGACACTGCTAGAGGACGCACAGGGACACAGACACACAGATAGCCACACTCCAGGCTGCAAGTCCCTCTGTTAGTTGTCTTTTTTTAAAAAAAAAAAAAAAAAAAAAAAAAACCTTATTTTTGAACCTCATGGCAGGTGCGCACTATTTTAAATAGGCAGGCTACTTGCTTTCAAGTGCATAAACCTGCAGTGGCCATTTGATGTTTATATGGCACTGAAATAGAATCACAAGCACATGGCCAAGACGGATTCTTCATGCTCACAGTAGCTGCTGACAACCTTGGGCCTCAGGGGTGAATCATACAGTAAGCATTTATAAATATTTAGCTTCAGCATACCTCGAACTCCAGATAGTGATCTTTGAGCTTGTATTCATCCACGTCCTTGGCTTTAACTTTCTTGTCTGGAGGATAGGAGCGGTGCTCAGCCAGCTCGGTGGTAATCTGCTTCATCTTACTTTCGTGAGATTTCAGCTGCTCCTCCTGCAGGAAATCACTCAACCATTTAGTGGGCAGAAAATAATCAATAAAGCAAATACACAGTGCTTTTTAAAATCTGGTTATGCTGCATGGCTATAATTCATCCCATAATCCAGTGTGCCCCTGCTCTACATCATTCTAACCTTCCCATGCCAGTGCTAGAAGATTCTTTCCCAGGATGGGCGACCAAGGCCAGCTTCCCTAATAGGCCTTGTTCACAGGGTTGGCACCAGGCATCCAAGAGAAGCCCTGGCAGGCGAGTAACCAGCAGAGCAGTGAAGGGCCACTCTGAGTGCCTCACAGCCTGGGCTCTTTGATCTGTGTCCCCCCCAGCAATGTTGTGGTTTGTTTCCCTATGTCACAGTGAATGCACATCTATTTGCCAAACCTTTTCTATTCTTGAGGTGAGCCATGCTGTAAAGAAATACTTGCCTGAAACTTATCAGATTGTTTTTCTAGAAAACACAGGACTTTCCTCCTCCAAAGCAGCAGAGGTTCTCACAAATTCATTTATATTAGGCCAGAGTATTCATTTGATTAAAATGTAGTTGTGGACTAATTTTTCACAGAATGTCAATGACAGGCACTACAAGCCAATGGAACATGACTGGTCCTATCAAGTTTTCCATTCTAGGGGAACTGTTTATATGTTTTAGTCATAAGCTCTTTAAAAAGGTATGCTACCAAAGCCTCTCAGAGCACTTGAAAATGTTCTAGAAACAAAGACAATGGAGCTCCCATACATTTGTAAATTGTATGACTGTTGAAGATCTCACATTCATATGCAAATTATTCCAATTCTGGACTATAAATTTCTTATGTACAATAAGAAATAAAAGAAGGCAAGGAAACTGATTAAAATAGGTGATAAATATGTCTTACACAACAAACCTAATTTTAAATTGTAAAAATGTTGTTATATTTTTTCTTTTTCTTTTTGTATTTTAAAATACAGGTCTACAGGGTATTCAGGGTCTCACTACTAGACTGGACTTGTAGTGATCACCTGTTTAAAGCCTCCCAAGACCTGGGATTACATACACATGCTACCTCGCCCAGTCTCAATTGCTGTCTTAGGGCATCCAAGAGGCAGGGCGCGCACAGCATGCCCAGGGCTCAAATCCCTGGCTCCTGTGCCTGCTTGCAGGTGCTTTAATCTGCTGAGCTATTTGGATTGCCCTATATTTTTTATTTTTAAATTTTTATACATTTCTTAAAGAGAGTAGTTAGTATTAAAAGAGAAAATTTTAAAGTGATACAGCATTTCACTTAACAAAATAATATAAATTTCACAGAATTTGTTGTTTTGCCTAGGTCGCCTTCAACACATTATTCATATTAGCAGGAGTATGAATAGAATGAACATAATAATTTTAAATGCCATCCAGAAAATGAACTCCAGACAATAAAATAGATACTACCAATGTAAGTTCAAAAAATAGAAGATGTTTGATATTCAGACAGATAGTGACGTTAAACCCAACTGCATATGTTGTAGGGTAATAATGAGCTTCTCTTTTGGAGGGTTAACAACCTAAGTTTGCATACCAAAAATTAGAGGAAAAAAAAGGGCTGCAAAGACAGCCAACATTTTGGCCCTAGCCTTTCAAGGACATAGGAGAACTTATATAGTAACATCATGTAACTCAGTTGTGTCCCAACTTTTCTGATCAAGGAGATTATGGGGCCACAGAGGAATATGATCGATAATGTAGAGTGTGCCTAAGGAGAGTTACCTAAAGAGAAAACATTCTCTCAGGCTTTCACAGAGAACAAATTGGTCAAGCAATGGCCATGACTCATCTACATGGCTGACACTGACAAAGAGTCTACAAAGGTACAAGGTTTCAGGATAAATCCTGAGGGGATTTGACTGACTTTAACAAATACAAAAGTTACATTTCTTGTTATATAGATCTTGCTTTATCTTGGTCTTAATCATCTAGCAGAAAAGAATAAAAATGAGGTATAAAAAGTAAAGTCATATTAATAAGCTGAGCTATGTAAAGGCTCATGTTAACAACTTCTGACATTGTCAGTCCGATGGATAACCCACTATTATTATGGACTACTGGACTCCATTGGAATATTTTGCTGAATTCATACACCTACAATATTTAAATGACAATGGAATACCAATCTCTGACAAAACTAATCAAAAAAAGGGTATACAAAGGAAAGACCACTTTATATCTGTATATACAAAATAGGATAGATAAACAGCCTAATAGTATTTGGATATCATGTCTGCATCTTGTACTATAAATAACCATTAAGAAGATAACAATATGCAATGTATTAATTATTGAAATTGTCTCATAGCTGTTTCTCAATAAAATAAATTTTAAGTCACTAATGATATCATAAAGGCTTCTATGTTAGTGCACAACATAAAAGCCAACCAAGGACAAAATTTCTGAGTGTAAAACCATCAAAATAGAGAAAAATAATAAATAAAAAGTAGAGTACATGAGTGTCAACCTAAGCAAGTAGACTGGCAGATATGAATGAAAGATGACAAGATTCATTCTCAAATAACAGTCACAAAACAAAACCTTCACAGAAGTCTCAGAAAAGCACAAGTAGAGAAGAGGTAAGAAACACACTTTGCAATGTCAGAAAGGAATCCAAATCTCCAGACCTATTCTCTGTACAGTGAAAATGCTGCAATTCCATGAAAGTGCTTCAGGGAGCTCTTAGACATAATTTCTCACTCATCTGTTATTTTCCCCTGGCCGACTATAAATCACAGGATGGATGAAAGTCTCTCACCCAGATTCATATGTGGCAGCTCTCATCCTTCGTGTAGTTGCACTGGAAGCAGAGGGAGTAATTAAGGCTAAATGAGGCCCTATGGGTGGGAATGCCAATCTGATAGGAGGATTCTGTCCTCCTGTATGCATGCACCGAGGAAAGGCCAGGCAAGTCCGAGGTGAAAGGGCAGCTGTCTGCGCCCCAAGGAAAGCCCTCACCAGACTCTGACCCTGCTGCATCCTGTCTCCAGAACTGTGAGCAAATAAACACCTGTGCCGCTTATGTCTTTCTTTTACAATACTTTGTTTTGACATCTACATCTGGCCAAGAAATGCCACATGCCAGGTCAACAGTTTTTATTTCTTTCAAAATTGTTTTCTTGTGCATTTACTGCAACATATAATTTACTTAATAGAATTTTTAAGCAAAATATATTTGGTGATTAGAAAACTTAGAAAAAAGAAAAAATATGATGTACTTCAAAACATATTTTAGATACTCAAAAAGTTATCCTGAATGATATCTAAAAGCACTCATATATCTATAACAATTTTAAGAAATGAAATATTGCAAATAAGTTGAAAGTCCCTATATGTACCTATTTAGTTCATCCTTTGCTGGGCTATTTCTATACTAAGGTATGTAACTATGAAAAGAATATATTCAGCAGATTTTGAACTTTATATAAACATTACTTATAAGCTTGAATTTTTTTTTAAACTCAGAATGCTTTTAAGATTTACCCACACATATTATCTACTTTCTTCCTTCTAACTATTGCATAGTCTCACCAAAGGACATACTATAATATTGTTGAAGATATATTTACTTTGTTTCCAGGTTCCTTGGTTGGCTTTTCACTTTTACTATTAGAAATGATGTTGAAATGAACAGCCTCATACAATGCTTTTAAGTGAAGATGAACAAGAATTTTTGACAGTACAGCACCAAGTGATAGAATTTCTGGGTTTTAAAATATGTATATTTTAAAGTTGACATTCAACTATGTGCCAAAGAGCCTGTGTCTTACATTTTCATAGCAAACTTCAAAGTTGCCACTGTTGTATATCCTGGTAGAATTTGGTTTCACTACATTTGTGAAGATTTGCTACTTTCATGGTTATGAAAGGACAAACCAGTGTGATTCAAATTTACATTTTCCCAAAGGTGACCAAAGATTAACACTTCTCTGGAGGTTCTAGCATCTTTTCTGTGAGCTGTCTACTGGAATAAGGGTCCATGCTTTACACTGGGTTGTTTTGTGTTTTTCATAGATCTGTGTTAGTATAGTCACTCATTTTAACAAAACAAGTTTTGTTTTTTTTTTTGGTAAATACAATTGAGTCCAAATCTATATACAATTTCAAAGTAAAATTGAATCCTGTGTGTTTTTGGACTTTGGGGCATCTAGGTAGATATTATTTTATTTTATTTTTATTTTTTCAGAACCGGTGATTGAACTCAGCCCTTGTGCTTGCCAGAGAAGCGCTTATTCCACTGAGCCATCTCCTCCCCCCCAATTATTTTAAATGTTTATTTTAAAAAACTTTATAGATTAAGGGTCCTGATCCTGACTCTTTCTTTATCAAATAATTCCCAACTACTTTTTAAATTAATGAGGCTACAAAAACAATACAGAGGGGATGAAGGGAGGAAAGGGGGACAGGAAAAAAATCAAGTTATATTACACACAAGCACAAATTCTCTATGATGAATGTGATCATTATGTGTATCTAAAACATTATCAATAAAACTTGATTAGAAGACACACACAGAATATTACAGTTGTCATTTTCCTTCCTGTATAGGTCAAAGTGTATAGGCTGTTAGCTATGTTTTGTAAACCTGAATTGAGAGAAAGAAAGCTATCTAAGAGAGGGACAGGAGGGGGGCTCCCAAGCGGTTGTCCCCCAACTTGTTTTGTAAGTATAAATTTTTATAAACCCGAATACCAGCAGCACAGGGCTGGCTGGTCATTAGAGTGTTTCTATGAAGTAACAGGTCAAACACATGCTCAATCTGTTCACCATTCAATGTTTTAGTCCTATTTTACTATGTTCCTGAAGCAAGAGTTAAAAAAAAAAAATCAATATGAAGCATTATGAAATTACATATTAAGTTTGCTTATTTTGACTTGTGAAATAAAAACATAAAATAGGGGCCAGGGAGGGAGCTCAGTGGCATATGACCATAGAGCCCCAGGCTCAGGAGTGGATTAGAGCCTTACAAGACAGTGGATGGGAGCAGCCCGAGCCGCGTTCAACCCTCCCCCGCCAGTTACATGAGGACTTGATATCTGTCCTCTTCAGAGAACACAGCAATACTGCTCCATCTGGAAAGTGGAGATTGTGTCTGCATCAGACAGCGAGCCCACCACTGCCCTAAGAAGCATGAGGAATTAATTTCTGTCCTTTATAAATTACCCAGTCTCCAATATTGGGCCATGCTAGCAGAGATACACTGCTAATGGTTCTGAATGGACATTTTTCAAAAGAAGACAAACAAGTGGCCAACAGATACATGAAAAAATACATAACATTAATTATCAGGGAAATGCAAATCAAAGCCAAGGGGACTTCATCAATATCTCATACCTGGCAGACTGCAGAATTTTGCAAAGATATCAAGTGTTGGCAAAGATATGAAGAAAGGAGACTCCATACTGCTGGGCGAGTAAATGAGTATAGCTACACACTCAAAAAAAAAAAAAAAAAAAAAAAAAAAAAAAAAAAAAAAAAAAAAAAAAAAAAAAAGTAAAATAAAGTGGCTCCTTAAAGAAACCTAAAATCAGAATTTTTCTATGACCAGAAGAGCTCAATTCTAGGTATTTATCTAAAGAAAATGAGATTTTTAATGTCTCAAAAAGACATATATGCTTCAGAGCCTCTACAACATTATTCACAATAGTCAAGACCCAGCCACAGCCCAGGTGGCCAACAATAGACCCATTGACAGTGGACATGCACTGGATGTGGAGACAGGGGCATCAGCCTTAGAAAGGGAGGACATTCTGTCATATGCTGTAGTGTGTGCACGAAGTGAAAGGTCCCAGGAATATGGAGACAAAGTGTGTGTGATTTTACTTACATGTAAAATCTTTAAAAAATAAACTGACAGAAATAGACAGTAGAATGGAGGTTTTATTTTTATTTGTTTAATTTTTATGTATTTGGTACAGGGTCTCACTATGCAGCTTGGACTCACAGTGATCCTCCCATTTTTAGCCTCGCCAGTGCTGGGATTACAGACACTGGAGCACATGATAGACCTGTTTTTAGATTTTTCCTGAACTCAGTTTTCAGCCTAATTTCATCTTGATGGGGATGGCCCATATGGCTGCCCCTGTGGTCCTGGGGTGGAACTGCAGTATAGCCCTTCTGTCCTGAGACACTGTGTAGGCCAGGCCCAAAACCCAGCTCTCCACCACTTCATACCAACCCTTAGACTCAGCACTTCTCAAGCAGAGAAAGACGAAAAAAGCCAGGAAAACAAATGAAAGCTATGTTTTTTGTTATATAGGTCTTGCTTTATCTCAGTCTTAACTATCCAGCAGAAAAATATAAAAATGAGGTATATAATGCAGGGCCATAATAATAAGTTGAGCTGTAAATGACTATAGTTAACAACTTCTTCAGATAACTCACTATTTTGGACTGCTGGACTGTGTTTGATTGTGTCACCGAGTTCAGGCACCTAAAATGGTTTAATGACAATGGAGTGCCCATCTTTGACAGGTCTAGACAAAAAACAGGGGGATACAAAGGAAGAACTATGATGTGTGTGTATAAACAGTACAATTAGGATAAATATGCAGTGCTTATACATAATTCTATGAGAAGTAAGATTTGCATTAATAATGGTTGGACAAGATATTACTTTGGCTTCTAGTAGTATGGAAAACCACTGGAAAGATAACAAGGTAGAAAGTATTAATTATTGAAACTGTGATATAATTTAGCTTTAAAAAATAAGTTAAGTATACAGCTACATTCTCTTAATTGACTGATCAGAGACATCTGCTATAATTGTGTCTGCAAGTATAATATCATGTATGCACCTTGTATGATACCAAAACATTTTGAAAACAGTTTGCAATGTATTAATTATCGAATCTGTCCTGTTAATTTGATTTGAAACTGTCTCATTGCTATTTGTTCTTCAATAAATTACAAAAAATAAATAAATAAAAATGGGGAAAAGGTTTGTAACAGTGTGGGAAGGGTTTGTAAAGCCTTAAAATATAAATAAATACTAAAATAAAAAAAAAAAAAAACTAAACCAGACACCTTGATCCTGGAATTGTAACCTAAATACTATAAGAAATAAATTTCTGTTGTTTAAGCAAAAAAAAAAAAAAAAAAGGGAAGGACTACACAGAGCTGCAGGAAGCTTTGAGACAAGAGAGGAGAGGGTAAAGGGGAAGGAAGAAGCCCTGAGGCAGAATGCAGGCCGAGGCAGGTGAGGGAAGAGTGCACTTGTCACAGACTGTGTGCACACCTGCTATGCAGCAGCCACTCTGCGTATGCTGGGGACAAGGACCTGGAATGGTCACAGTGCTACCATCAATTGCTTTCTTATCCGAGTGGGTCACAGACCACTGTAAGACTCCTAAAGACAGCTGGGTTCTCATTCCTTCCAATCTCTTGGAGGAATAGGGACACAGAGAATTCTAGTACTTGCTTCTGGTGGGGGGCCTGTTCACCCCCGTCCACATGAACTCGCTTCAGAACAACCTTCCTACATACAGCCAAAGGGCTGCTGAAGGCATAAGCTGGAGTATCTCTAAGCTATAAAGAAAGACAAAATCGAGGCCTTTTTATGTAAATGGATGCAACTAGAGACCATGCTTTAAATGAAATAAATTAGACTCATGTATGTACATTGTGTTGTCTCCCTAGTGTGAGAAACTAAAAGCACATAAAATCCAAAACATACAATTGATATTGTGAAGGGGAAAGAACAACTGGGATGGGGGAAATAAGAAAAGAATACACACATACATACACACAAGATAACTTTACTACTGATAAGATAATTTTACTACTGAGTTCTATTAGTTCATTGAAAGGAAAAGTTAGTTTTCATATAGTTTAATCAGTTTTGCATGCCTATATCTGGTAATCTGAGCAACTACTTTGAAGACAACATTATGCAATATAATAACTATTGTTAATTTCCTACCATCTTGTTTGGAAATTCTGTAACTGCTTTATTTATTTATTTTTATTCTCTTTAAAATACATTTTAAAAAACAACATTGCCTTTTTCCAGGCATGATGGCAATACAGAAAGATGGGCCAGAAGATCTCAAGACAATCTGGACAATTTAGTGACTTTGCAAGTCTGTCTCAAAAAAAGTAGGGAGGGAGGGAGGAAGGAGGGAGAGGTGAAAGGAGGGGTGGAAAAGGGGAGAGTGGAGGGAGGGAGAAGGAAAAGGGGGAGGGAGAGAGGGAGGAAAGCATGAAGGACCAAGGATTTATCTCTATAGTTTTAATGTGTAGTACTACAAAGAAAAACACAACCATTGTATTTCTTAATGTATCAAGGCTAAATTCAAGGTTTTCAGACTTCTTCATAAAGTCCATCTGCCCAGCATGGGTTCTCTCTCACAGAGCTCACAGGGCCACACTTACTAGGTCTACATGCCTTGCTTACAATGCCACTCAAAGTAGCATCATCTACTCTGGACCTCACAATATTTTCCTCCTCTGCATTACCGGAGAAGCTGGTAATTATTATAAAACATACTCTCACTTATGCATTAATTTTATTTACTGATTACAAACTCTTTGGAGGCAATAAAGATCATTTTCCCCTACTTGTAACCCTCCAGGGTCTAGCACAGTGCTAACTATTTTTTTTTTCCTCTATGGCAGAACCAGGGATTGAACTCAGGCTTGCGCTTGCCAGGGAAGCGCTTATTCCACTGACAATCTGGACAACTGTCATCTCCCTAACCCCCTACAGTGCTATCTAGACAAGAGGTAGATTTACCTTTTGGTCTGCATTAACATCTGAAGCTCTCAAAAATAAGAGTTAAACAGTGGTGGTCAACCTACAGCACACATGTCGCAGTGGGCTATTTGCTACCACTGAAAACTCTGAGAAGTTCAGTATGACTGAGCTAAGACAACTGCCTTCCTTGTAATGCCCACAATACGGAATAGAGGATCTGACAAAATCCTTAGTGAAGGATTATTTAAAAAGACACGCACACACACACACACACAAAGAGGAATTGGATAAGGTGTTGCACACAGCAAGGCTACCTTGGAAAGACCTTGCTCAAAATTAAAACAAGCTTAGTTGGTGGAGGGAGGGAGTTTTGCACTCCCTGCGTTTAATGCTCAGTATCACAGAAAAGCAAAAATTGAGAGTAAAGAGGGCTAAGGTCAGTCAAGTGGCTTTCTTTGGGCTGCCTTAAAGGAGATATAATTTATAAGGTAATGACATTTCTAGTAATTATCAAGCTATTTACCAGGGTAGCTACTGAACTTGGCACTCTATACAATAAAGAACATGTGCCTTCAGTGAGGCTTAGTAGGATTATTGCTGAAAGCACCTTTGCAAGGATTTTATGTCATTATTTCATGTTTGAGATACTTTATAGAGCTTAAGCAGTGGCTTCTACATGATCCAGATAATTGTTTTATTGAATACCAAATGAAGTGATGGGAAGCTTCTAGAGCGTTCAATGATTATCAACAGCCCACTGTGGCACGTGGGCCAGAAGTTCGCCATCACTGCCCCAATGCGTATTAAACACAGACTCTAAGAAGCGGATAATCCATCTATCTATTCTGGGTAAGTGCGGTCACTATGGCAGTGCCAACGAGTCTAGACTACAACTAACTGGTGAAAGTGAGTCAGAAAATTGGATCATAATTTAGCCAGAACTATGGCAGGAAAGATTAAAGTCAGAGAGACCCAAAGGGGCCAAAGATTAATGAATGTTTTCCAAAGTGCAGTTTGTCTACCCTAGGCCAGATGAGCCACTGGGGGAAATTTTAACAATTGGCACTGAGATATGACATAAAACACTCTTGTAACTGTACTAAGGTGGTTTGCAAGTTCTACAGATCTTTGGTGAATTCTTTAGACCATGGAAGATGGTTACAGTCACTCTCTAGAGTAAACCCCAGGGGAGAGAGAGGGGTGGAGGGCACTTTAATATGAAATGACCACACAGGACTCCCCTTTGTTTCTGACCCATGTTTATCATACACTCTGGACCTGATTTAGTATTTAGTGATTATCCATTTGGTTCTATATTTATAAGATAATGGCTAGAACTTGAGGAAGAAAACAAGACTACAGTTCCTACCAGGAACAGTGACTTAAGAGTGGGCATGAAGGGCCTGGAGGAGGCAGAATGTCACCCTGCACTGTGTCTCAGTGCCACCTGCCTGAGGAGTAGTCCTTGGGTGAATGACTGCTTTGTGGGTATAAAAAGAGGTCCTCAGTAGACGTGTGTGTGTGTGTGTGTGTGTGTGAACATCAGAAAGAGGAAAAGATCCTGAATTTTCAAACTTGTCTTTCACCCCCAACAGAAGAAGAAAAATGTGTTCTGGCTACATTGCCATTAAAAACAACTTGAGAAGGAGACTCCCACACAGCGAGTTGTTCAGGAAGAACTGTGCTGCACTGACAATAATCAATTTTAATAATTGAGGCTAATATGTTTTGGATGGAAGACAAGAATAAATTAAAGAAAAGCTCGGAAATGACAGGGCAATGAATGATGCATCTTAAAAGGACCAAACAATATTTTAATTGAACATTTAATTTTCTTCCCAGTACTTCTTTTTCTCCAGCAGGGTACTCACACCATTACACATCTTATAAACTGAAATACCCAAGACTTCTGGCATTATGGGAGTCATAGCCTGGCTGTGGGTGAGCTGGAAGGCAAGACGGACAGTCTCAGGTTCAGAACTACCGAGCTAACACAGGCATCCTCAAAAGGAGGGGCTGGACTTTGACTCCTGTAGATATCTGGAAATACGTGGATACATTTCGGCTGGTGACAACTGCATGTGGGGGGGCAGGGCAGCAGCGGAAGCTAGGGATGTGTCTCAGCATCCTGCTGGGTACAGGAGAGCCTTCTATAACAAAGAATTACCCAGGCCAAAATGTCAACAGTGTTTAAGGTGAAAGTGATCTGACTGAAGAGAGCTGGTCTGCAGGGGACTGGAGAAAGCAGGGGTGTTTCCGTATCCTTACTTTGGGATCTGCTAGAGATATGCTGTGGACAGCTCTACTGACAGGGAGATTACTGATCCTAAACACGCTTCCACACTGTCCTGTCACTTTCAGTAGTAAAGTATCCTTTAAACTCATCTCTGCCTGAGCAGTGAAGGTCCTTGCCCATCATACTGCATAGAGTAGATCCCTGAAGACATTTTTCTATTCCTACCATCAAACACAGTCAACACTCAATAAAATGAACTGAACAAATGAAAGAGAAAGAAAGAAAGAAAGAAAGAAAGAAAGCAAACAAGCAAGAAAGAAAACAAGCAAGCAAACAAGCAAGCAAGCAACAAATTTTTGCTGGGATATTACTTTAACATTAGCCAGTTATAAAAAATTAAGAGTTCTTAGAAAAACAAAACAAAACAAAACATAACAGAAAACAGGCAAACATTACCAACCTTCAAAGGCCAGCATATTGCATTCCTACAATGTGGTCCAGCACAGCAAAGTCTGTTATCTGCTCACAGTATGGAATGCTACTCAAATATAAGCATTAGTAAGATTACAAAGCACTCCTTTCCAAGTTAAAAATGCTGTCAGGATGTCGCACCTGAGATAGCTTTGTTGTGGTGGCAGGCAGAAGGGGCCGGCTAAACTTCTTCTGAGAGCCAATGGCTGCAGGAAACGGAGGGGCAGAAAATACAGCGGCGACGCAGTTGATCTTGTTTATCCACCCTTGCATTTCCTCTGGGCTCCTATGAGAAACAGACACTCATGCTAGTAAACTTTCATATCTACACCCATCATACTTTGCCCACTAAAGCCCTAGCAAAACTTCATTGGGCAGCAATGTTCTCTATAGTGATCACTAGCACAGACTAAGGCTCTGGAATCTATGATCATCCGAGTGTGATATTGATTATCCCTCTAGAATACAGAAGTAGAAAAAAGAGAAATATATTTCTTAGACTTCTAGCTAAACATTAACTCATGTCTTCTAGTCACATTTTATTTTGGAGTTCAACAGAGGCACAGATTGCTACATCCACTTTGGAAACAGTTTGACAGCATTTGCAAAAGTTAACTTTAAATTTATCGTACAACTCAGCAATTCTATTTCTATGTAGGTATCTAAAGAAAATAATAGTGCATAACTACAAAAGTATTTGTACATCAATACTTGTAGCACCGCTAGAGAGATGGCTCAGCAACATAAACACATGCTGAGTAAGAGCAACGTCCTCAGTTCAATCTCAGGCACAAAAAAAATCAGAAACTATCTGATGGAAAATAAAATACATAAAAAAGAATTCTAAAAAAATATTCATGGCCTCATTTCTAAGGATCAAAAAGTGGAAAAAATGTCCAAAGGCTGAACAATTCGTGAATGAATAAATAAATTGTGATAAATCTATATAATAAGATAGTATTCAATAAAATGATGAGGTACTGTAGCACAGATAAGCCCCTTAACTTCATGCTAGGTTTGTGAGGTGACAGAAGCCAGATATGAAAGATCTCATATTATATAATCCCACTTACATGAAATGTTGAGGAAAGGCAACAGAGGGACAAAAAAGTAGTGCATGTGTGGGGCTGGAGGCAAGAAGGGAGTGAAGCTAAAAACTGCACAGGGGTCTCTATGGAATGTTGCGAGTTATTTATATTAAACAGAATAAAAAACCCCAAAATGATAGACAATTTCAAAATTAAATGATAGGAAATTAACAATGGTTATTATACTGAATATCGCTATCATCAAAGTAGTGACTCAGGTTAGCAGATAATAACTGTTCTTTCCAAAAACAAGTGAGAATTTTTGATATGTAACGTACAATATAAAATCCATCTGAGAAGAGGTGGAAATTATTTGATGTCATGATCATATTTTTAAATTATGTTTCATTATGTCTGAAAGGACAGTCCTAAGCTGATGTTTATAAATTCAAAAATGAGTGGCAGAAATGGGCATGACATTACCTACCATGTGTATGGTCATAAAGAAAACATGAAGAAGTGTTAGCCAAATCCACAATCATTTCCTTTTCTGAACACACTAGAAGAAAGCCCACTAAGCCAAGACCACAGTGCAGATCAAGTCCTCAGTGCATCTTATATGCCTTTCTAGTGTGCTTGCTCCAGCGCTGTTATTTTGGCTGACTAAACTCTGCAACTTGAAGTAACTAGACTTCCTCAGGTATATACCAGGTATTTCAGACTAAAATAATGTAGAAGAGAATCATTTGAAAGACTCTTTATGCCTAACAGCTGTAACCAGGCATCTACCTATGAGTCCCACTGTGGTGTTCAATGTTCTCTTCCCACACTTAAAAAAAAAAAAAAAAAACCGTTTGTTTTCCTGTAGCACCTAATGCCAGCAGTTTTATGCTCTTCAAAGTTCTATGCCCCAAAGAATAGGAGATCTTGTTCTCATTTACTTTTTGATATCACATTATTTGATCAACAACCACACATATGCTTGCATTTACGACTTTCAGTGTCACATTTTAATCCTAGCATCACCTGGGCCCAGTTGATGGGACAAAGTGATTCTGAAGTCAGGAATGATTTAGCGCTGTCTGCTAGACTGGCACTGTGTGTGACCGCTACTGAAGTTTCTATTCTTTCTAGCTCTGTTTTGAAAAGTTCAAAGTTTCTCACTTAGCAAATCCAGAATTATTTATGTGGAATGCTGTAATTCTAATCTGAAGTCACCGGACCTCCTATGAAACTCATCCCTTTCCGTGTTGGCAATATAATTTTATTTTCTAATATAGTCACAGACTTCCAGGACTCACAAGGGAAACTAGAATAAAATGGAAAATTTTGGGAAGTGCCTCATGCACTTAGTTCATTTTTCCTTGCTAGAAATGTATGAGATAAACATTACTACTTGTAATAGTAACAGAACAAGAATTAAAGAGGTTAAAGATTATGCATTGTGAATAAGACCATGAGCTACTGATTCAAATTGATAATCTGTATTAATAATTTTGTGAGGGAACATGTATACTACAACTATAATTTTATTGATGAGGTTACTGAGTTTTAGGGATGATAAGCAACTAATTAAAGTCATGGGGATACTAGTAACACATGGTGGCAAGGTCTCTGACATTCATGTGAGTTGTCTCAGTTATTTCTTTAATGTAATGTGTTCACGGGCCTAGCTCCAATTCAGAAACTCTTCCTCTTATAGCCAGATTCTATTCATTAGTACAAAATGGTGGCAAGGAAACTAAACATTAAACACAAATGGGAACCAAAGCAAGAAAAACATACTGGGTTTGAAAAAGCAAGACCCTCCAGTCGGCAGTTTTGAGTTTAAACACATTTGGCTTCTTCTCATAGTCTGTGGCCTTGGATGCCAGGGCATGGTGCACACTCACGGCATTTTTCAGGTCCTCCTCAGACAAGGCCTTCTCTGGCTTATATTCATCCTGCAGACGGATACAAAGAAAACAGATAAGAGGGTCAGATTTCACCTTCTCTCTTTAAAACCTGTAGTAGAGGAAATGATTTCAGAGAAATATACACAAGCACTGAAAAAGAGGACAATGCATGGCAAGTAAAGCTTTTGCAAATTTGTAAATGCCACCAATAGCATGTTGTTCAAAACAACTGTGGAGAAGAAGAAACAATCTAGATAACTGAGGGACCTTTTACAAAGTGCTAATATAGAATAATTAAGGCAGAAGGAGGATTGTCACACACATTCTGGGTCCAAAAGCATGAATACAGTTGCTAGGTCAAATGGAGAAATGCCAAAACTTATGGATAACAACAGAATCATCCAGCTGGCGGAAACACTGCCACTGTATTCTTTGCTGTAACATCACAATATGTTGCTACTGCTTTGGTGAGTGAATACTATCAAGAGAAAAATGAATAGTAAAATGATTTCTTAGCTCTTTTCAAAAAGAAAATAAATGCAATGAACAAGAGAAAGCTTATTTCCATTATAAATAGCCCCCCCCAAAAAAAGCAAAATTACATAAGAATGGCATCACATATATGCAATTTTATTTTCAGACACCAAATGCACAATGCATCAAATTTATACAGAGTCCTCTGAGTGGCATTCCTTCAAACAACAATCATAACAAAAATCTCAATAAAAAATTAGAATTTTTATTATTTCCAGCAGCTCCTGGATTTATTAGAATAAAAAGACCAAACACCAATGTAATTACATACCAAGAGATGTATTCTAGAGCTGACAGTCCCTTTTCCTATATTTTATCAAAATGAGATATAAAGGCTAGGGAGATGGCTCAGTGGAATAAGTGCATCCCTGGCAAGGGCAAGGGCCTGAGTTCAATCCCTGATTCCGCCAAAAAAAAAAAAAGAAAAAAAGAAAAAAAGAAAATGATATGAAGGCAAGGAACCTGCATCTATCCTGTAAAGAAAACACACACACACACACACACACACACACACACACACACACTTGTGCTCCGCTTCTCCCCTAATATAGACACTACTTTCTAATCAGTAACAAAAGTCTAAGGGAAGACTCTCCGTCCTCTCATCACAGTCCAGTCTTATAAACTTTCAGAAAAATAATTACAGCTCTCCATCTTTTTCATCAGTATCATCCACAAATCAAGCAACTTAAATGTATCACTATCCTTAAGTCAAACTGAGTAAAAAGTAAACAGGCCTTTCGACCTGTAGTCATCACTCTCCATGATATTGACAGGGAAAGTTTTGCCTTGGAAATATGAAGTACATGCCAAGCAACACAATGCTTACCCAAGTGTATATTACCAGATGACAGAGTTTCTACATTGCGATTGTTAACAAGCCTTACTAAAATTCAGATTTTACAAAAATCATTTTTTTTTTTTCATTTTTGACAATGAAAGCTTTCTAGAGAGGTAGGATAAATATAGGAAAATATTAAAATAAATACAATAGCTTTATATATGTGTATATATAAAAACATATATATATATGTATGTATTTATATAGTTGCCATTAACTTATACAAATGGTTTAAGTTCTTTCTTGTTTTTAAAACAGATTATTTTTTCCCTTTCAGTGTTTTAGTATTCCACACTCATGCATCTCCTTTCCCAGGGGACTTTTATTAGAGTAGAACTATTAAGTAGATTTTCCATGACTACAAAATTCCCTCTCTGGCCTTAGGGTTTTATTATTCTAGACTTTTACATGCCTCACCTTTCACCCAAAGTAACAACTTTTCCAAACAGGAATTTGAGGTACATAAATAATGGGAGAAGGGCTGGGAAGATGGCTCAGTGGAAGGAGCACTTCCCTGTCAAGCTCAAGGTCCTGAGTTCAATCCTCAGTTCCCCCCACAACAAAAGAGAGAGAATAGAAGGAAAATGTGAAATAATGGGAGATACATGACTGCGGCTGAAATGGCTTTCATAGAATCTCTACGCAGCCTCTCTTTCATATATTATACTGATTTGCTAGCATTTCTAGTATTTGGTCTGGCACAGAAATTAAGACTAGACATGTGTATATTCACTTTTTCTCTCTGTTGTAGGCCCACAGTTTGGGCTTTTACTTTAATCTTTCCTACTTTTCTTTGGGCTTTTTGTGTTTGACTTAATTTTTTGATATAATTACTTGCTTTTCCCATCACTTCACTAATTAAGGAAAAGTTGAAGACCATACTGTTTTTCTAAATATCATGAAACCATATAACATGGTTTGGGAATAAAATTGTTTTTTCATTGCTTTCTACATACCTACAGTTCTAATTCTTGATCTCTTCTTTGATCTTAGTAATATCACGGACAAGTGTTCTGTACTTCACCTGCCACATTGTTCAGGGTACTTAAGATAATAACACTATCTTTCTTACAGCTTTGTGATCCTGATTACTTTAAAATGTTCTTCCCTACCTTGCTTAACCATGTCAGATGGATATTTAAGATTCTTTTCTACCAAAAAATGCTATTTCTTTACTCCTTACACATATGATAAAAACTTTCTTAATAGTTTAACCTTATCTGTCAGTTTTTAGCCTAAATTTTGCTAAAATAGTTTGGTACATTTTATTTTGCAATATTACAAAATTATTACATTACACATTCTGTTTTGAAAAAATCTTATTTTGTATTTGTATGATACATTCCCTGCATCTTATGTTATTCTTTTAGATTTAATTGCCTAAAAATTTTAGACTTCATTTGGTTTCATTGTTCATCTACTTTCCATCATCTTTTTTTGTAGCACTGTAACTTAATTTTTTTATTTTAAAGAAAAAAGTAACAAAAAAAAAACACTGATACAATGATGGTTATTATACTGCATATTGTTTTCTTCAAAGTAATTGCTTAGATTATAGATATAGGCATGATAAACTGATGAAATAGTATAAGCACAAGCCATTCCTTTCAGTTAATAGAAATTAGTAGTATAATTATCTATCTTACGTATATATGTAAATTTGCTCTTGTTCTCTGATCCCAGATGCTTTTCTTTTTAAACAATTCCTTTCATAATACCAATTGTGTATTTTGGATCTTATTTACTCTTTAAATTTCTTACCCTAAGAAGACAATATGATGCTTATACATGTGAGTTTTGGTAACTTTAATCTGAGCTTTTCATTATTTTGAGCTCTCTCACACACTTTTCCAGGTGGGTGTTTATTTTTTGGTGTATGTGGCTGGCTCAAGCACCCCGGGGTGGGGCTGGCACAGCATGTGGTGCCAGGGATCAAACCGCAGTCCCTGCGCTTGCCTAAGTGGGCACTTTAGAGCACTGCACTTTTTTTTTAAATTTTTTCAACTTTTTAATTCATTTTAATGAGGAAAAAATGATAAAATATCAATAGTTTCAAAACAGTTTAGCAGAACAGTCACAATAATACATTGCATATTGTTGTCTTCATAGTAGTTATTTAGAGGACAAGATGCAAACATGATATCTTGCCTAAACAATGTTAGTACAAACCTTTCTTCTCACTGAACTAAGAAAAAGTAGTTGTAAAACTATCATAATGATTTTGTATATACATATATTTTTTCACTGCAAAATAGTCCTTTATTTACTATTTTAGCCCTTATAGCGCTTTTTTGGTTTTGTTTTGTCAGAGATGGGTGTTCTACTGTAGTTAGAGAAGCTGCATTTCAAGAAGTCTTTACAGGACCTTTTCATGCTTGATGCCAGTCCAAAGATTGTAGGTACTTGAATTCAGCAAAATAAACAAATACAGTCCAATAGTCCACAATAATAGTGAGATATCACACACAACTAAGTTGTTGACTTGAGCCTTTTACAGCTCAGCATATTAATGTAGCTTTACTCTTTTTTTTTTTTTTTTTTTTTCCGGTGGATCCAGGGATTGAACTTAGGCTCTTTCACTTGCCAGGCAAGTGCTTCATTCTACTGAGCCTTCTGCCCAGCCCTTAACTTTACTTTTAATACCTTGTGGTTATACTCTTCTGCTGGATAGTTAAGACCAAATTAAAGCGAGACCTATACAACTAAAAACACAACTTTTGCTATCTGATAAGATCAGTCAGATCCCCTCAGGATTTACCCTGGAACCAAGTACAGAACCTTGTGGATCTTCTGTCAACCTCAGCCATCTGGATGAGTCATGGCCATTGCTTGACCAATTTGTTCTCTATGGGAGTTTGACAGATTTTTTTCTCTCTAGGTGACTTGCCGGGGAGATAGCTCAGTAGAATAAATGCTTACCTGGCAAGCGCAAGGGCTTGAGTTCAATCCCTGGTTCTGCCAAAAAAAAAAAAAAAAAAAAGAGACACACTCTCTAGGTGACTCTCCCTAGGCACACTATACATTGTTGATCACTCTGTGGCACCATAATCTCTTCGATCAGAAAATTTGAGACACGTCACAGCAGAGGTTCTCTTAGGTCCTCAGTCCTCACTGACCTTGAAGGGCTAAGGCCAAAATATTGGCTTTTTAGTCCATCAACCTAATTTTTTGTCTGATAACTTTAGTTGTTAAACATCCAGAAGAGAGGTTTAATGATATTATTATCCTATAGCAGAGGCAGTTAAGCTTAACATTGCTATCTGTCTGAATATCATATACCTTAGACAACTACTTGAAAATAGCAGTTAATGGGTAGAATTCTCACTCTAATTCTAAATGCTGATATCTGTGAACTAAGCAACTACATTGCAGAAAACAATGTGTTATATTAAACCTATTAAAATACCTGTCATTTTGCATACTGCTTCTGTCTTAATGCATATCGCTTCTCATGTCATATGAATTATTGCTATACTGTAAAGTAAATGTCTGTTAAAAAAAGATAGTAAAGTAAATGAGGGACAAGAAAAACAAAATGCAGCAGGATTATATTACATGTTGTATATGGTTTGATTTCCAAATTTCTGTGTAAAAATATGTAATTTTTTAAAACATTCTATAGGGATTTAAATTTTAGAATCTCACCGAGCTATGTTGATGGTCCCTGGATGTACATTCTTTAGTTCTCAACTATCTCACAATTCCAATCAGTTTCTGTTTGTTATGGCTTGTGTATAGGTGTCTCCCCAAAGCCTCTTGCAGCCATGGGGCAGCTTCTGGAGTTTGCGATTAATTATTGTGGGTGTTGGGTGCTGCACCTGCAGGGCAGGGAGCCTGCATTCAGGGACGAGAGGCCAGCTAGCTGCCCGAGAGGCCGCCACTCCTCTTGCTCTCTGCTGTTTCCCTTCACCATGAACTGCTACTCTCTGCCATGTGCCACTCTGCCTTGGAGCCAGCTGATTATGGATTAAAACCTCCAGTAACTGTGAGCCAAATAAACCTTTCCTTTTTTTGAGTGTCGGTTATTTGTCCAAGTAATGAGTGAAAATTAACTGAGCCACTTTTACTATAAAATAATGACAATACCTTTCCTAACTCTAGGATTAAATTACATGCTATACTATTTTTGGAACTCAATGTTCATTGCAAGGCTGAGGCTGAAGTACAGTGCTAGTGTGGTTGCCTGTCATGCACAAAGGCCTGAATTTGTTCCCTGACACTGCAAAAAAAGGGGGGAAAAGTCCATGGCATTGAATTGGCACTCAGTAAATGCAAGCCAGTAAATGTAATAATAATGACATCTTTTGTGACACAATGATTAACCTTATATTCTATGAGGTTAAATTTGTAAATCTCAGACCCACGTATATGTATCTCATTAGTGAACACATTTTCTGACTTTATTTTAATCTTCTCTCCTCCAAAATAGTACAATCTTATGTTTTAGTTCGATTTCCTGCAACCTTTACCAAGGCCTGCTTTCATGGCTTGTTCAGTTCCTTTCATAACTTTAACCATTTTCCACATCTGTAAAGTATCTAAGAGGTCTTCCTTGATTTTATAAGGTAATGGTCCTTCCTCCATGCTAGGGTCTCTCTAGCTGGGACTTCCTTCTTTTCCTTCCTATCTCAGTTAATATTTCATAGCAACTGCTTTTGTGTATTCATTTTGTTTTTAAATCTAGGTAAACTAAAGTCCATTTCCACAGTTTACTAAAAACACCCTGACAAAGATCAGCAATAGCCTTCTAATTGCATTTTTTTTTAGTTCTCATCTTATGGCAAATGAAGAAATCTAAACCATCCTTTAAATTCTTTCTGGTTTCTCACTGCAGTATGCTCCTAGTTTCTCTCATCTCTCTGGCCATTACTTGGCTCTCTCCTTTTCAGCCTGCCCTTGAAATGCTCATCCTGCATTTGACCTTCTTTCTTGCTCATTCTGTATGTACTGCTTGCTCTGGTCACAGCTGCACTCACGGTTTCAGCTGCCACTTGATGTACATCATAGTGTCCGTAAAACTGCTATGGGTGAATAACAAGCACCAGGCCAATTGCTAGCTCTTAATTCTGAATGACTTAGACCTTGTCATTTGGGAGCAATGCAATTACATTTGGAACATATTCTGTCTGTTAATGTTTTCATTTAAAACTAAGCTTATAAGATGACATTCTTAGTCTACTCTAAAACTTCACAGAATTTTAAAATACAACATAGATCTAAGGGAAAATCCCACAATAATTTCTAGCTTTTCATGTGACTTAAAAATGGTTTACCCCTTAAGCCCAAGGAGGACTCCGAATTCTTAGGCTAATGTATTAAGAGAGTGGAAATGCATTCAGTTATAATGTTTAGACACGGGGGGATCTGGGAAGAGTTTAGATCAACCTTTAGGATGGAGCCTCCATGATTGATAAAGAGGAGGGAGATCACCAGATGCAGGCATATTCCTACAGGGTGGGGTGTGACCCACTGGGGGTCCTGCTGATGTTCACACTGCACTGTCCTGCTTGGGCCTTATGTCTTCAGAATCATGTACCAAGATAAGCCTCTCCCTTGTGGAGTTGCCTGTCTCAGGTGCCTCATTATAAAATGAAAGGTTGATTAATAATTCTTCAAGGAAGAGTACCACTGCTTCTAGAAGAGGCTTCTATTGCAAAGCAACCTTTTTAGTTTATTTATCTTGTATCAGAACACATATACTCCACTGGGCAGAAATGGAAAAAAGCATCTATTTAACTAGGCTTAAACTGAAATTTAGGAATTTTAAGTCTAACAAGCTTATATTTTTCTTGTTAATAGTAAAATCATTCTGCCATGCTTTGAAGTCCAAATAGAAACATTAAATTCTTACTTGACAATGAGGGGCAAAAGAGCAAAGTCCAGGGAAGAGTGGAAATATTAGAATTGACAAGTGAATTGAAAGAAATGACTGTGTCTTATACAGTTCATTCTCATATGTTTTTCACTACAAAATGAGGACATGGTGTTTAAATGAGGGGGCTGGGAAGAAAGCAAGCAGGGATAAATTATCATAATCAAATCATTTCAAACCTAAGGCTATTTGCCATGAACTAAATGTGATACAGAAAGCAAGATAAATCCAATCAAGAAATTTTCTTGTAAGAAAATGCTCCATGACATCTAATTACTATCTATTTTCTCAAACAAATGAAGGGTGAAAATGATGCCTATAAAGATGTTGATCTCCCTCGTATTCTCAGCAATCTGCACTTTTCCGTCTCGTCTGATTCCGTAGAGCAGCACTCCACCATCCTAATGAACATGAAGAGTATGATTTCACAATGCTATTTACTTTAAACCCATGAAAAGCACACAATGAAAAACTTTCTTTTCCAAGATTGGTGCTAACTGCACCTCTTGTGAAGCTGAATCATAACACCTTAACATACAAATCATCTAACATATTCACAAATAATTAGCATCAAGCCTGAAATTTTGGATTCTCAGTTGAATATAAAATATAATTTGGAAAGTGATCAAATCTGAATTAAAATTCATCAACATCAATTAAACATACTCAGATTCTGGTTTTCAAAGCATTATTTACCTCATACCTTACTAAATAGGTAAGACTGATATATATGTAATTAAAATTGTTCTTTGCAAAGTTGAAATAATCTTGATTTCCTTCAAACAAAAAAGGAGAATTAAAGCATGCTCTTGATTGAAACTATAAAGATTTTAGTAAAAGCACCAGTAATTAAGCTAGGGTCCCAATTAATCTATTCTTTTTTTATTTAAAATGACAAGTGTTTTATATAATTTGATGGTTATTTTCTTTTTAAAATATAAGTACTTCTGATTATCTTTATAAAAATACTTCAGATTTATCCTTTTTTTTTTTTTTTTTTTTTACTAAAAAATGGTTATGCTTCTATAAATCTGGAAGCTGGTAGGAAATAGCAAGTCAACTGAAAACCCATTTTGGTCCATCAGTCAAATAGGCATAAATTGAAAGAATCATTTAATCATAGATTTTAAAGCTGAAAGGAGTCTGGAGTTTCATTTAATATTCTTTCGTCTTACATGCACATTGAGAGGCCTAATCCTGTAGAAAAAGTCAAGTAAAAGAATTCACAACTTTCCTTCAATTAAACAACTATGTAGTATTTTCTTCTGCATTACAATGATACAGAGACACTGGCCTAGAAGAGTAGCATTTCATTATTCCTACTGAAAGCCTCCTCAGTCCACAGACAGAACACAAACATAGTAGGACTCAATGTATTTTCTACAACATCTCAGATATCTGTGAAGTATAAGGAACTTTCTAGAAAAATCTCACAAGTGAACCAGGAAGTGGGGCACTGGGAAAAGAAGTGAGGAACTATTTTTATCCATTATGCACAATAATCAGTTACAAAAAACACATAACCATCAACAGCCCTTGAAGAAAAGATAATAGGATTCTCACTATCTGAAGTAACATAAGGGAGTCTTTTTTTTTTTTTTAAGCAGAAAAAAAAAAGTCTCAACACTCTCCCGTTTTTTTGAACTGAGTCAGCAATTGGGAATGAAACTTGCAGAGGCTGTTTCTCCTGTCTACTGGGAGCCAGGCTTCACTAACATTGTTATAGGCTACTCTGGTATCACTGTGACTACCTATGCTGTCATGCCATGTCTGTCCACTACTCTTCATGCTGATGTTGGGTCCTAGGGCTAAGAGGGCCAAGCTAGTATTTAACCCATGTGCTTTCCTGGACAACAGTTATATGGCAGGTGTGAAAGGAAGAAAATGATAGCAGGAATGTAGAAAAGGGTAGGAAAGCAGATGAAGAGAAAAAGGAAGGAGTGGAGAAATGAAGGCACAGTGGAAAATAGGGAGAAGAAGGGGAAAATGTCAATGCCACAGATCTGTGCAGGGCACGCAAAAAAAGAAGTTGGAGTCCTGGACCCTTCTCACATTGGCCTGACCAGGAAGAAGCCACAAACTACTCTATTAGCTTCTCAGGTGAGATAAAAAAATAAATACTCCAGAACAAACCAGTTCTTGTGTGCTGGGCAGCCAAACTGGAAAGGTGTTAAGCAGAACCCTTAGAGCACATACTAAGTGTCTCTAGCTCCAGACAGGAGGTATGTTAAAAGCTATACTATCTTTTTATGAATGTACAGATTTTAAAATTATGATTATGTTCTGAATATTCCTTATATAATGGTCACACTTCTCTTCTGGACTGAATTGTTATCTAAATTATAAGCAATGGAAACTGTGAGTGTGATCTTTATTCTACAAGAGAATTAATAATAATAATAATAATAATAATAATAATAATGCGAAAAAAGCTCTTTCACTTTTTTGTATTTACCATTCTTTTGGAGAATGATCTATAAAGATTTAGATATCTTTAAAGCATCAAAGGCCAGAAGTTTCAATAAAGGAATTAAAAATGTTCTGAACACATAGGAAAGCAAAAAGAGCTACTGTAGGGGATCCAGCTAGAGATCAGCCTGCTTGGCACTATGGTCTTCAGCACATCTTCCCTAACTGGTTGCCATCCTCACTGTCTGGGAAGCCAAGAATCTTCTGTGGCTTCTTTCTGGCCAAGCTCACCCCTGACTCTACCTGTACTTCCAATGCTTTCCAGTTGTAAACCTCCCAAGTGGGAGGAACAAGTCTCTTCTAAGTTGCTCAGGGAATGAAGAGAAGAATGGATCAAGCATAAAGTATACCCGATACAGGGTAAAGACACTAAAGTTTGAGCTCTAAAGTGATGAAGAGAAAGTGTTTTGACTTGCTTCTATCTAGAATGCAACTATACCAGACATAAAAGATTCTCCAGACCCAGGTCTGATAAATACGGTGATCAGTTACCAAACTGTATTTTGTACCTGTGCCTGCCACTCGCTACCAGCCCACCAGTCACCAGGACACTTTTCTTTAGGGAAGCTCAGTGTTGTTGCAGCTAGCTCTGTTACGGGAATATCAATCCTAATGCTTACAAAAACACTTCCTGCAAAGAAGCAGAGACTGGCAGAGAGAGACACAAAGCCAGGACCGAGGCCAACAGTGGACTTCTGGAGTTGCATGATAGTAAGGCCTATCTAAGCACTTGGCTTGAAGATAACACACACATTGGTATAAAGTGATGGCAAGTTAATGTTCAACTGTCAATGATGACGAATCACCAGGGTCAATGGGAATCAGATCTCTTTTACCATCAGTTTCTGATAATTCTACTTTTAAAAGCATATCTGAGTCATGTTATGCTAAAATAATAATGAGACCTCTCTGCCATGAACATTTTCTATTTCAATAGAAATAGAAAATAGTAATAATTAACTACCACTAGGGAACATGTTACTTAGGCATGAGAGGCTTGGGCTCAAGGGAAATATAAATATGAGAAAAACCAAGGGTAGGAGTAAGTCCTTTATGGTAAGGCAAAGCTTTTCTATCACAAATGTCTTGTGTCTGATCTTTTGTTATACCTCTACTCTAAAACAGACTGAAGTAAGCAAATATTTAAATCAGTGCTAATGTTGCTATTTATCTTGCATATCTACATTACAGAATTCAGAACCTGGAATCAATTAGATACCCAAGAGTATTTAATTCATCTGATAATATTTATTCTAATTCTCACCTGAAAACTTGGTTTATGGAAACTACCTGGAGCTTTTTCATGATTTGATTTTTAAGAGTTTATCAGCCACTTATTAGATAAGAGTGTGTTTTTCCTATTTACAGTGAGTCAAAGCTCTGCAGAGAATACTTGCATAGCTCCAACATGTCATTTTGTAAATGGTTCTGACGTTACTAGCTTGATGCTTTGCAGGTTTAGTGTTTGCATCGCATAAGAGGCAGATGTGGCTCTGCAGTATTACATTAGGACCTCAGAAATGGAAATGAGTGAAATGAGGCGGTGGAAGATTGTACAGAACCTGCAGGAGTAAAACCAAGGCTTGGGGTAAGGTCAGAAGCTGTCCAGGGTAAAGGGAATGGCAAGGACTTATTTTACTTTAGAATGAAATCAATAAGGGAAGAAACAAAATTCAGTGGAAATGAGACAGATGCTAGAATCTGGTGTCTGCAAAATCTTAGGAGGAGAGACATGGGAAAGGGGGATGGGCTCACAGGAGGAGGCTGTCGGCACACTCCCAGTCTCGGCAACCCACCTTGCTCTCCATCTGGTTTCCATGTTCACTACCTCACTAAAACTGCTTTATTAATCCCAGTATGGTTGCTGCACTCCTGAGACAGTTTCCAAGTTCTATCTCACCTTTTTACAACACTGAAACATTTACAACATTTTATGATGTCAGTGGTGGCACCTTTGCTTAGTTTCCTTAGCTCTCTGGTCATACTGCCTAGGGTCCTCCCTAGTCTCCTTTGCAGGGAACACATGAAGTATCTGTGGGTCTACTCTCCTTATCCTCTCACTACAAAATCTGAGTGACATCATTCACTTCCAAGACTTAAGTTAGCAACTAGTTACCGACTGTGGATCCATATTTCTAGGTTCTCTCCTCGATGTGGATACACACAATTTATTGACACATCCACTAATTATTCCATAGACATTTTGAATTACTATCTCAAACTGAAATCTCCAGTTAATCTGCTTTTCCCTCCCTAACATCCATCTCTAGTTCAAGATAATCTGGTATGTATCTAGCTCAATTTACAACCAAGCTGGCCTCCTTTCTACAGCCAGATTATCTTTCTAAACTGCTGCATACATAAGGTTTTATCACTCTCCATGTGAAGCACTCTGATAGCCATATCCTGCTCTGAGATAGACTCAACTCTTTTTTTTTTAATTTTTAAAAGTTACAATAAAATAATAGACATTTTCACAGCATTAAGTTTTAAAAAGTTCTACAAAAGAAATGATATTCTGGAAAACAAATTAAACCCAAAATAGATGCCTTATACTAGTTATAACATTTTATAATTTTTTATTAGTTTTATTGAGAAAGAAATAGCAATGAGATAGTTTTAAAACAGGCTAGTACGATTGTTACAATAATTAATACATTGCATATTGTTGTCTTCGTAATAGTTATTCATAGTACAAGACGCAGACATGATATCTTGTCTAAACACTATTCTAATTAAGAGAAAGTAGTTGTATATATATCCTATTTTGTATATACATACATATTTTTTTTCAATACAAAATGGACCTTCATTTATATCCCCCCTTTTCATTTAGTTTTGTCCAAGATGGGTGTCCCATTGCCATTCAAATATTGTAGGTGTGTGAATTAAGCAAAACAATCCAATATTTTCCAGTAGACCATAATAGTAGTGTGTTATCCACAGGACTGGCAATGTCAGAAGTTGTTGACTTCGAGCCTTTTACAGCTTGGAATGTTGATATGGCTTTACTTTTTACACATTGGTTTTATACTTCTCTGCTGATTGTTAGACTCAACTCTTTACCATGGTTTTCAGGGCACTTCATAATCTGTCTTCAACATTTCTGTACTCCCTTGAGTCAGCAGCTTCCCAAGTATGTGGTGGTTTCTCACTTTTAACAATCTACACAGGTTTGTTCCTGTCTGAATCCTTTTGTTGCAGTCACAGTTTTTCAAGGGAATAGATTTAATACAGGACACATAATTTGAGGGTGATTTAAAATATTCACTCAAAAAGTCAAATCAAAAAAAGTACAGAAGGTCCAACTGCATGCTAGAAACCAAAAGAATCCAGCTGATCACCTGGATCCCACTGCAATGTCCTCCATGAGTCACTGTCAAGGATCTGTGCTGGGAAGGCTCAAAAGACCAGCGGTGGAAGCTAGAAAGTGTGCACCTGCAGGGTGAAGGATCTGTGCTAGCAGGCTGAGGATCTGCAACAGAGCCAGGAAGGGATGCTCCAGGCAAGGGCCAGAGCTCCCTCAAAGGTAACTGCAGCCATTCTCAATGGCAGGCAAGACCCAAGATCCTCAGAGAAGAGCCAACAGCTGAGTTACATAGGGAGACCCAGTGTAAAAAGCTTCTCAAGGAGAGTCAACAATATACCAGCTTCTCTTCCTGTTCTCCTCTTATGCTACTGGAGCAGTTCTCAGGGGCACCTTCCCCAGCCAGAACTGTGCTGATTCAGTTCGCCTGGGCTTTTCCCACTTACAGTGAGCAACACTTAAACCACCACATCACATATATGACAACAGCATCCTTGTCTTTTTAGGTGAAGAAATAGATACCACGTATTTTGTGAATTCTTCCATGATTTCCTCTTTATGATTCTCAGAAAAATATCATTTTATATGCATGTTTCCATACCACATGTCCCTTTGTAGCATTTATCACACTACACTGACTTGGTCTTTTATTTGTGAATCTTTTCAGATAAAACATACCCTTTTAGGAACTTGATCTTCCTCATAATTATATCTCTGCAGTACAACATTCTAAAAGCCTGGCAGAGGCATCTTCACCTTATAGATGCAGTTTTTATTGATTTGCTCACTAACGACAAACACGGTCTGTGTAAGTCTGGTGGTTTGTTAGCCAAAGTTCAGTTGAAAAAGGATACTTGAGCCATTATTAGGTATTAATCTGAGAATTATTGAGTGGCTGAAGTATTCCCATTACCATGATATTTCATGGTTTCTGGAAAAGATAAGAACAACTGAAAACAGGTCTGTGACAGAAAATTTCAAAGTTAACTTCTAGGAATGGGAGAGAATTAGAGACAGTTCTATATTCTAAGGGAAGAGTATCACAGGTCAGAGAAGTGCAGGGAAGGAGAGAATGTACCCATCAGTCCTGACTAAAGTGTGAGACTTAAAGGGAAATGAGGTGTTACTGCACACTTGATATGTATCTGTCAAAAGTTGGTGAAATCTGGTCAAGGACAGAAGTTGAGGATGCTGCTCTCCCTCACAGAGCTTGTTTTAAGTTTCTAGTCATACCTGGCCCATTGGCATATGCCTGTACTATCTGAGAAGCAAGATAACCATATATTCAGGCCAGCCTGGTCAACTTGGCAAGAGCCTGTCTCAACAAAAACCAAACAAAACCTTGAGATATATAGTAGGCATTTACCATAGGTCCCTTTCCCCAAATCACAGACACACACAAAAGCAAACAAAAAATAAAGACACCCCACACACATACAGTTGTTAGAAGGATTGCACAATATAGCTTTGGTGTTTAACCAAGAATAGCCTAATGCAAAATTACCTGCTTGGTTGCTATTCTATTTACTATGCTTAGCAGATTAACCACTCTTTGAGTCTTAGATTCTGAAATCTAAAAAATGGAAACAATATCTTCCTATGAAGATGTGACTCAAATACAAAAAGTACTTTAAAAGCTTTATGACTCTAAAAAATGCTCATCTAATTTTTGACTGAATGATCACCAAACAAGCTGGCTGAGGAAGTCCACTAAGCCATTTCCTATTTTTGCGATATATGATGTACTGATATGGGAATGATATTTTTAGATGTTTGAGATAATGCAACATTCTCATAGATACATGAGTTTTTATGTCATGTTTCCTACCGTATGGAATGGGGGCACAAGTCCACAGCTTGTGAAAAAGAAAGTACACAAGTCGAAGTATGCCTAAATTTTCAGGGTTAAGAAAGAGTCATATATTTGAATTTTGGTAAAACTCTTCTACTTTAAAGCCAAGGGTACTTGAGGCCTATGCCTGTGTCTATGTGAACGCGCAACATACTGGTTGTGTCACATCACTAACTCCACAAGAGAAAGCCCTCACCTTGCCTATTACTCCTTATACCAATCCCATTTTATCATCTCCACTCTGAACAGGAAAGAAGGGTGGAAGGAATTACTCACCCTTCAATGAAACTAGCAGGAAAAGAAGGGCTTGCATTTATGTGGTTGGCCTAACTAACTCCTAATTATTTCTCTTCAGTGTACTATTCCAGGACTGTGAACAAGCAGGGAAAAAAAAATCTGGTAGGAATAAAAGACATTAGCATATTTGAGCTTAAAGAAAATACTCTCTTTTTATAAAGCATCAGGAAGAAAACCAATATCACTAATCTCTAATATCCCCTTACCTTTCACATGTATCTAGGAATTTTAACCATAGGACATCATTTCTCTCAGTTTAGATGAATAAACTGAGGATTTAAATAAAAAATTAGCTAAGTGACGATGGAATTGGAGTCTGACAAGGGGTGTATACCTCAGTCTTATCCTTCTTGTACATAATCTTGCAAGACACATTTTCCTGGGTGGATTGAAGGAAGCAAAAAAGAGACCCCCAATCTACCAAAGGTTTTATGTGGGGACCCCAGAGGCTGTGCTGTGGACAGTAGGAGAAACAGCAAAATAGGTTATAAATACCCAGGGTAGATGACACTTGAGCTATGTGAGAGACTAATTCTTCAGCCTCCTGCAGGAATGCCACATCCACTTGGGACAAACCTTATACAGAATATAACCCTTGTAACACCGGAGAAATAGGCCCCATGATCTTTGGCTCTCCCCTTTTGTCATGAAGACCCTATCAAATAGTAGGGTCTTTGCTAAACTGCAACTAGTCTTGGGCTAGGAAAAGGTAAGCCTTTTCTTATTAATCTTGACCTAAATACAGATGTTCCTTGACTTACAATAGGTTATGTTCAAATAAAACCACTGTCAGCTGAAATATCCTGAGCTGAAAATGCATCATTTATGGAACCTACAGAGGCATGGCTTGGTAGCAGAGTATCACATTTTTACCCTCATGATTGTGTGGTTGACAGAGTCAAAGTTCACTGCCACCACCTATTCATGACAGAGATGTTACATTGCCCATCACTAGCCCTGGGAATGATCTAAATTCAAATTCAAAGTACAGTTTATACCAAATGTGTTTGGCTTTTACACCATTGAAAAGGAAAGAAACCCTACAAATTGAACCATTTTAAATAAATTGAGAACCATGAATAGTATACAACTGGTTTAAGAAGCAAAGAGAAAATATGCCTACTTTTTTTTCTCAACTATACATTAATCCAGGAATGTTAATGTTGGTGCTGTAAGACCAGAGATAAGAGTGTAAAGTGCCACTCTTTGGGTGCTTGTGTTACACTGAAAGTCCTCTGAGAAGAGCTGCCTACCATGAAGGACAATGTGACCTAAGTCCTTTTAGTACAATGGTGACCTCAGACTCACAGAGCTCCTTAATTTTCATGTACATTTATTGCTTGAAATTTAACTTTCCATCATCTTTCATTGCTTCTATCACTTCCCATCTAGCCTATTATATAAATGGCACTCTTTAAGCATGTCAAAATCTCTTGCCTATGATGTCTTTTCTCTCTCTGGCTAAAACACTTTGCTGCCTTGCCTGTCTGTCCAAGTCCTGCTCCTCATTTAATATCAGTCCAAGGCACGCTCTTTCCTCAGGGGTGCATGATCTTTGCAAACATGCTTGGGCAGTGTTCATGACTTGAGATTTTTCTGTGTCTGTATTATCTTATCCCATTGTCTGGGTAAATGCTCAGACCCCTATTTTCTGAGCCTTGTGTAGGCAGGGGATGTCTCAGAAGTTTGGGTAATATCTTACGTCTGATGATCTCTAACCAGCTAGGTAGTTATAAACCTTTACTGTATAACCTGCAATCACCTTGCTGTTGATTTTATGCTATCTTCTGCCAACATGTTGTCGAAGATTAGGCTTCCAGTATTGTTATAGGTTAATAAGTGATGGGACACTGGTAGCCTTCTATAGGGTACAGCCATCATCAGTACTAGGCCTGTGACACACTCTTCAACTTGGAAGTAATTCTAAGAGGAAGAAGTCTAAGTACCTATTGCTGCTGGTTCCTCAAGATCACTCTGAAGCAAGCTCAAAAGTAGACAACATCCTGTTAACTGTATACTGCTTACAAAAAGTTTAGGTGTAGCAGCCCATAGCATCTTTGTATGAGAAACAAGGATAGAGTGATTTTAAATATCAGCTATATATACCCAGACATGACAAGATTAAGTTTCTAGTGACCTATAATTTGATTTCTAAGATGTGTATAATATTTTATGAAGAGATACTAGTTCATTAGTAGTTGAGATCTTCAGAATTTGTTATCATTTTCAGATTTTCCCCCAAAATCTTAATAATAAGTTGAAATTGATTATAAAACTTTGCAGGGTTACTCTAACCCTAAGTAGACACCTCAGTATCTCTACTGGCATTCTTATTCATCTAGAAGAACTGGCAATGTGACAGATATCGCACGGCTCAACCTTCTATATTCCTACACCAGTGTGTAATTTTCTTAGTGTCAGTTTTTATTTCTTTATAAATGGAATTGTTATAGCTGATATATAGATATCCCCCCAGAGCTTCATGTGCTTACTGGAGGGGCTTTTGGGGTTAGCAGGATCATGGATGTGTGATTCCTAGATTAGCCCACAGATTAATGATTTTGCCAAAGATATTTATGCCCCTTATGAAGATTTAGAGAAAATGAAACAGTGAGTCAAGGGAATAAGATTTAGGCAGATTGGGATTAATAGCTGTGATTTGTGAAATTTATCAAACGGCTGTTCCCCTCAGAGACAAACTTAGCTGAAAGGTCCAGTGTGGACCCAGCCTGCACACACACATTGATTGGGAAGAGGTCATAGAAACTGACTTGAAGTTAGAACCTGTGCTGTCTGCATAGGAAAAGAAAGACAATAGAAGATATCTGGCCACCTATGAGGGCAGATAATCTCAAAATCAACAACTTTCTATGTAAGTACCTAAAGAAGGCTGGTTTTACAAAAGAGGGATTCTCGCAATCATGTTACATATGGCATAGCCATAACATTTAAAGTTCCAAAAACAACAAGTAAAATGTCTTTCTTCCTAACAGTCATATTCCCATTGCAAAGCAGCTTATTACCTCAGGGGTGAAAGTGTGGATTCTGTGGTGTGACCTAGCATTGTAGGTGCTGCGTCAAAGGGAAGCTACACTGTGGAAAAGCAGCCTCGGCAGTGTAAAAGCTATGTAGGAGATGTGCCTGCGCATCAAAACCAAAGTGAACCAGATCCCTTTCTCTGCATAGCCATATGATGATAATCAACATGTAAAACTGGTATTGTGGTGAGACAGATTTCACAAACTGCTGCAGAGAATATAATTCAGTATAATCTTTCTAGAAGCAATGTAGGAACATGTCTGAAGAATGATAAACAATTTCTAGCCTGTTACCCATGACACTCCCAGGAATTTATCAACAGGTCCATGCACAAATATATTTACCATTATTCTAACTGTCAAAACTGAAAGGGAAAAATTTAAATAATGATAAATATATTTAATTGAAAAGATCATAAGCATGCATAATGCATTATTTCATAAAATGTATGGAAAATAATAAAGCCATAATGACATAGCATTTCATAGTTATCATACACTAAATTGACCCCTTCCAATGCTTCTGAAAAACTGTAATAAGAAAGTGCTTATAATAATGTGTAGAATGAAAAGAGTAAGAGGGCAAAACTATATTATAAGAGTTTAAAAGTTCAAATAGATTAAAAGGGTTTTCTCCTGGGAGGGAATTATCAAGACGATATTACTGGAAGTCCTACATTACATACGCCTACAAAATACTAACTTGACAATGATCAATTGGCTAAAATAGCCATCATGACAATAGTGGAATCTAGTTCAGAGAATGACAGAATACAGTACCTAATGAGAGTACAAAGCTGAGGATCTATACTGAAATGTGTAAGAAGGGGAATTTCACTTTGCCCACATCAGCCCCTCCCTTAGGCTGCACAGCCCAGCAGGACAGAGCAGCCTGACCCACAGCCCACTCCCGACTCCCCACCTGAGAAGGCAGAGTTGGAGCATGCCTTCAGCATTCTGGCTTTGCAGAGGGCCACCCTAAAATGATTTTATTGTGGCTCCCTACAAGCAGTGATGGAACTGGCACGCTCTGGATGCCTGGGGACTGCTCAGAGCAAAGGAAATAGGTAGGTGGCTGCCTGTAGCCAGCACAGCATGGTACAGCCAGGAGAACAGCACTCAACAAGCGTCATACCCAAGAGGCAGGAAGAGGAGCAGAGTGTGTGGTCAGAGCTCCAGCTGTGCAGAGGGCTCCTCACAGGATTCCTCATTTCTGTCTCACTCCACTAAAAGAACTGTCAGAACCAGAATAGGTTGGAAGCCTGGGAGCCGTGGTAACAGTGGAGAGTGATGTGTAGCTTGCCATGGACAGCAGAGCTGTGCACAATGCAAAGGAGCTGCACAGTTCAAAATCCGCCCCTTGGGGCAAAGGCAGAGGGAGAGGAATGGACCTCGGTATCCAGCATTGCAGCTTCTCAGATGAGTGTCTGAGGGACTATGTGGTGATCAATGGTGATATGCCATCTCCATTGTAGCAGGAAGCACCTAGAGAACATTACAGTACACTTCTGGGTGTATGTGGGCAGGACACAGAGGTGTGACTTTGAGTATCCCTCATGAGCCCTGGCCCACACCTCTCTGGGATTCCTGAGGTGCTTCCAAGACTGCCAAGGCCTAAGCACCCTTATCGCCAGGAGCGCCCATCAGGTTGATGCCTGCTGACTACAGATAGATTCCTTAAAACTCAAATTCAGTTTCCTCTCCTTTAAGTTGTGGATGTCTTGTATTATGACTCAGTAAGAAGAAAGCTGACTAATATAGACTGGGACATGACTTGTCTGATCCAAGCTATTCATGGGGAGCTGGTACAGAGTGGTCACTGATTTCACATCAAGGGAGACCTGGATAGATCGACAGCCAGATAGCCCAAAGAACTGCAGGCAGACAGAAGAGGGCATAATGATAAGCGCAACCTCTGTGCAGATAGTGCATGCACAGGCCCAGGGAGGTCACATCCTTCCCATGGATTGAGGGGCTCCTAACCAGGATGAATAGAGAGGCTCCTCCTGCTCCAAGGCAGCTTCTAGGCTGGGGAAGGATATTGTTTCTTCAAATATTTAGATTCCAAAACAAAGTTATAAGAGACACAAAGGGAAATAGAGTGCAAGGGAACACTATATCTGCAGAAATTGACCGTAAAGAAATGCAGGTGCATCAATTACCTGACAAAGGCTTTATAATAATCACCAAAGAGATAAAAAAAAAAAAAAAAAAAAAAAAAAAAAAAAAAAAAAAAAAAAAAAAAAAAAAAAAAAAAAAAACTCAAGGAAATGGTGAATAAACAAAATGAGAACATGAACACTGGCCACTTTCCTCATTGCCAAAACCTACCTGATATCCGCAGCTGAAAGAAAAGGTTTATTTTGGTTCCCGGTTATATACCACGGTGCACCAGCTCTAGGATGAAAGCAACATGGAGAGGGAACCCTGAAGGCAAGACGCTCATAGAAAGGTACCTGGGACACAGTTGGAAAAGGAAGCAGGCAGCAAAGGAGCTCTAACCTTCCAGGTTACAACCCCGACGCCGGCTCCCTCTGACTGGATCCCACCTCCTAATAGCAAGTCATTGTGTGACCCTCCCCTGTGGCAATCACCTTCCCCACACCCTGCCTAGGAGTATCTGAGGTCTCTGGGTGACCTTGTCCATCTAAACCATGAAAACAGAGAGACAGAAAAATGTGAAGCAGAAGTTTTCAAGCTGAAGAATGCAAATAAACTGAAACATTCAGGGGGAAGGTCCACCAGTGGATTTGATCAAGGTATTAAAAACTATAGAAGATAAATGATGGAAAATAAAGAGAGTTGAGGAGTAGCTCAATGGTACAGCACTTACCTATCCTATACAAGACCCTGGGTCTTGTACACCTTCATCACACACACACACACACACACACACACACAGATACACACACAGGAATAATTGAAGGAGGAAAGGAAAACAAAAAAACACAACCAAGACAAACAGGAAGAATTAGTAAACTGAAAACATGTCATTCAAAATTTTCTAGAGGATCAAAACAAATTAAGCAAACCTAAGGAACTAGTGAGATTCTATAAAGGGGTACTACGTATACATTATGGGATTTCAAAAAGGAGAGAAAGAAGAGGCAGAAAAATTATTTAAAGAAGTGATAGTAAATTTCTCAGATCTGGGGCAAGAAATGGACAGGCACCTATATTCAGGAAGCCCGCTGACCTCCAGTGAGAGTGAACACAAAGTCACACCAAGATTCATTACGATTAAAGCAAAAGAAACAGAGAAAGCATCAAGGGAAAAGCTCCAAGCAATAAGTGACTTGTCACATACCGCAGCACTCCCACAAGCCTCAGTGAATATCACAGCAGGAAGAATGCAGGGGCAGGAAGGACCACAATGGTACATTGCTAATGCTTAAGGGAAAGATCCTTACCACACATTATTATATCAGGCAACAGTATCCTTTAAAAATGTGACAAGTGAAAATTTTTCCAGATACACAAAAATGAGGGAATATATCACTAGACCTGCCTTCCAAGAAATTAGAGTTCTTTAATTTAGAAGAAAATGATACTAAACAGCTGCACATAAGTATAAAGCTCACAGGCAAGAATAGACAACAAAAAACTAGGTGATACTTTTAATACTGTAACACTGGTGTTTAAATCACTTATTAATTGTGGCATAGAAATTAAATGAAAAAGTGTACAAAATACATCTACAAATACATGAATGGAATATAGAACAAAATGAACTACTTTGTGATATGAAATAACAAAGTATGTATATTTGGGAAAAGTAAAATTGTAGTGTTAGTATGGGACTGAAATTAAGCTGTTTTCATCTTTAATTAATGCTACAACTATAAGAGTTTATCAGTAAGCACAATAGAAACCAAAAAGAAAAAAAAAACTATAGTGGTACAGCACTTACCTATCATGTACAAGACTCACAGTTAGATACCCAACACCTTCACCATACACACACACACACACACACACACACACACACATACATACACACACACACGAATAGTTGAAAGAGGAAAGGAAAACAAAACAACATGACCAAGACAAACAGGAAAAATTCCTAACATGACAATAAAAAGTTTCCTGTTGATATTAACCTAAACATAAACACTAAACTTCTCAATAAAGAATAGTAAAATCACTAAATGGATTTTTTAAAAGACCCAATTATCTGCTACTTTTAAGAGATTTACTTTGGACACTTTAGATTCAGAAATGGACATAGCCAGAAAGAAAGTGATGGCAAAAGATATTTCATACAAGTGATAATCAAAAGAGAAGAGGAGTGAGCCATATTTATATCAGATACAACAAGTTTTATGTCAACACTGTCAAAGAGGCAAAGAAAGCCCACTATGTAAACAAAAGAACTAGGAAGATATAATCATTATAAGCATATATCCAACATACATAAATATATAAGCATCCAACTATCTACATGTATGACACCATTAAATAGAAAAATTAACAAACCCAATGGATTCCCATATTCCATTTCAATAATAGACACAACATGAAACCAGATCAGTGAGGAGACAGGAGACTTGAACAATGCCATAGGCCAAATATACCTGGCAGATACAAAGAGATCATCACATGACAGCAGCAGAACATACATTTTTTAAATGTACACATGAAACACTGCATTATGTCACAAAACAAGTCAAGATATTCTGGACAACTGAAGTCACAACAGTAATTTCCCAAGTACAATGGAGTGAGAATAACAGACATTTCCATGGAGAATGCACTGATACCTGGAAACTGAATAACGCACTCTTCAATTAGCAGTGGGTCAAAGGAGAATTCAAACCAGAAATGGAAAATAGCAGGACAAATGAAAACAGACACTTAACACACAAAAACTTCAGTTTATAAATATATACCTACATTTAAAAAAATCTCAGACAGCTTCATCTTTATACCTAAAGTAACTAGAAAATGAACTAATATCAAATTAGCAAAGTAAGGAAAAGTTAGAGAACTGAAAATAGAAAAAAATAAGTGAACCAACCATCTATTTTTTTTAAGAGAATTGACAAACTACTGACTAGAGAGAAAAAAACACTCAAAATCAGAAAAGGAGACAATGCAAATATGCTACAAAAATGAAAGAATAATAAAAAATACAATTATACCTGCATAGCAACAAACTGAATTACTTAGAATACATAAATTACAAAAAAAAATAGACCCTACCAAGATTGAATCATGGAGAAATATAAATCTGAACAAATCTGTAACCAGATAGGAGACTGAAAGAGCAATCAAGCTCTCCAAAGAAAAATAAATCTAGGACCAGATGTCTCTACCAATGAATTCTGGAAACCATTAAAGAATTAATGCCAACAGAGGAGAGAACACTTCTAAATTCACAAGGACAGCATGACCCCTGATAACAAAGCCAGAAAACAAAACAAAATAGTAGAAGAAAGTTTACTAGCTAACAACCCCACAAATACAAATGCAAAAACACTAACTAAAGTCTTAGCAAACTGAATTCAACAGTACATTAAAAGGACCATTCATCAGAAATAAAAGGGAGTTATCTTTAGAAAGGAAGAAGAGTGTGCTATATGGAAATCAGCCAACATGATCTACCACATTAGCAGAACAAAGGGTGAAAAAAATCAAATGACTACTTTAACAAATTATACATGATCTGCAAACTTAGGTTGTTAACCCTCCAGAAGAGAAGCTTATTATTACCCTGCAACATATGCAGTTCCATTTACTCACACTATTGGTCTAAATATCAGACATCATAGGCAAAATATGGAACATGTATTTTCCATCACGTATTGAGATATTAAACTCTTAAGTCTGTACAGAATATGAAGAAGAAAAAAAAATTCAAAATAGGAATGAGCACTTACATATATTTACATAGATATTTAGAAATCCATCCATATACAGCATAGCATTGTAGCAGGACTGTCTTGTGACATTTTTTGTCTTATTTTTCATTTACTACCCTTTAAAAAAAGGGAAAGAAAGGCTGCAGTCAGCCAACATTTTGGTCCTAGTCTTTCAAGGTCAGTGAAGACTCAAGACATAGCAGAAACTGTACTGTAACATCATGTAACTCAGCTGTGCCCCAAATTTTCTGATCAAGGAGATTATGGGACCATAGAGGAATGCAACTAATGATGTATAGTGTGCCTAGGGAGAGTCACATGGAGAGAAAACTTTCTCTCAGGCTTCCACAGAGAGCAAATTGGTCAAGCAATGGCCATGACTCATCCACATAGCTGACACTGACAAAGAATCTACAAGGTGCGATACAGGGTTACAGGGAAAACCCTGAGGGTACCTGACTGACCTTATCTGATACAAAAGTTACATTTATTATGTAGGTGTTGCTTTAACTCTTTAGCCATCCAACAGAAAATTACAAAAATGGAGGTATACAAAGTAAAGTCATATTAATATACTGAGCTGTGAGTGGCTCAAGTCAACAACTGTGGATAATCCACTATTACTGTGGACTGCTGATGTGTTGGATTGTTTTATTTAAAAAAAAATATATATATATAATTAGCTCTCCATGTTTTGAAAATCTGTAACATATTATTAGTATGTTACCCTGTTTATGTCATTTTTTAATTTGTTTTTGCTTCTGTTTTTCACTCAAGTTAAAATACAAATAAATAAATTTTAAGAAAAAACAAATTGTACATGAAAAATCCGGTGCTCTTTCATGCTAAATGCAATGCACAAATTATGAATTCTTGATGTGATCTTAGTTATATACACAGAAAACCTAACAATTTTCCAAAAATCTTTTAGAATAAAATCAGCAAAGTTATATAATACAAAACTAACACAAAAGACCAGTTGCACTTCTGTGTAAAAACAATGAACAACCTAAAAAGAAAACGGATAGCTTATCTAGGACAGTATTGAAAAGCATAGGAGACACTGACCAATAAGCCTGACCAAGGAGCCAAAAGACAGAAGCCCTAAAAAGTATAAGACAACATTAAAATAAAGAAGACACAAAAGAAAAACATGCTGTATTTAGGGTCTGGGTGACATAGTGTTGATTAATAAAAATGACAACATTTCAAAAACAATCTACAGATTCAGTGACAACTCCATCAATATTCTAAGAGATTTTTTTCCAGAAGTACAGAATATATTTTTAACTTCATGCAGTATGATAAAGAATGCCATATAACCAAATGTAATCTAGAGAAAGAATAAAAATGTTATAGGACTCACATTTTATGACTACAAAATTTATTTTAAAACTACAGTATTAAAAAAAAGCGTGGTATTATCACAAGACACCACCAGAGAGCATAAAGAGCCCCAGGAAATCCCACAAATTCAAGGTCAAACAATCTTCAACAAAGATGCCAGTGATATACAGTGTGGAAAATGCAGTAGCTCAACAAACAGTGATTAAGAAACTGTCTACATACATGTAAGGATGGAAGTAGATCCACATATTACACCAAACACACACACACACACACACACACACACACACAAATTCAAAACAGTTTAAGGATCTAAATATTGAAGATGTGAAGCCAAAAAATTCTTAGAAGAAAACACAAGACAAAAAATTTTGCAGCATTGAGGCATGGCAATGATTTGATAGAGGCCATAAAAAGCACATTTAATAAAATCAAAGACAGCCAGAACTGCATTAAACTAAAAAACTTCTAGACAGTGAAGAAGAGATCAGAAGTTTTCCAGATCAGAAGGTTACCCAGAAGGTAACCTGGGAAATGGGAGAAAATATATGTAGTACATATGATAAGCAACCAATCTAAAAACCATAAAGAACATCTCACTTCAACTGCAAAGAAAAGCAACTTAATAGAAAAAGCAAATAAGTCCAATAGAAATTTCTCTAAAGACATACAAATGACCAAAATAATACTGAAAAATGCTTAGCATGACTAAATACAGAGAAAATGCAAATGTGGCATTACATATAAATAAATTGTATAAGTAAATAAATTCTACTGTTTCCCACACCAAGAACAGAGAGTGGGAGGAACTAAAAAAATGTATCATGATTTGATATGTAAATCACCAAGATGTATGTAATTATCATGTACCATGAAAATATACTACTAGAAAAATAACTGACACCTATAACTTAAAGGAGAAAGTTCTATTTTGGCTCACAACTGAGGTTTCAGTCCATGGTAGGTGCTCCATGGTAGACCAACACAGCAGATGGGCCTGGCCAAGCAAAACAGCTTAGCTTGAGGTGGCCAGAAAACAAAGCAGGGGCAAATGCCACAGAGGAAGGGAACTAGATTCAGTACCCCAAGGCCATGCCTCTATGACCCACCCAGACACCCCTGAAAATGTGTTTTCCTAATACCTCAGGCAGCTGTCAAGGCAATCAGGATGACGATTCAGTTTACCTGTCTCAAAAATATAACACATATAGTGGGACCTCATGCTCATTTCCTGGTACATGTTCCTGAAATCTCTGGAAGTTCCAGATTGACAGAACTACACTTGTATGTTATGGGATGACTGAGGCAGGTGATCCTTGGACAGCTCCAGGACAAAGAGCTACAGTAGCTACAAAGGCCAAATCAGGACTTATGAGCTATACACCCCCATCCTCTAGGTAACCATTCAGATAATAAATGTCAGTGATTTAATCAATCTTTTTACATAATGAAGTCTCCATCAAAACCCAGAGGAGCTGGGTTCAGAAGAGCATTTGTGGCTGAACAGATGGAGGATCCTGGAGCGAGGTGCACCTGGAGAGGGCATGAAAGCTCTGTTTCCTTCTCCCATATCCTGCCTGTGTATGACTTCCATCTGGCATTCATCTGAATCCTTTGTCATATCTTTTCCAATAAACAGGCAAATAAAGCTAAAATGTTTTCCTGACTTTTGTGAGACATTCTGAGAAAGTGAGGATGGGATCATGGGAACTCCTGCTTCACAGCTCATTGGTCAGTAGGATAGGTGACAATCTGCTACTTGTGACAGTATCTCAAATGGGTGGCAGTGTCTTGGGACCGCAGCCCGATCTGTGGGATCTGACACTTCCTCAGCGCAGGTGCTGTCAGAACTCAGTTGAATTAGAAGACACCAGCTGGTATCTGCTGGAGAATTGGGGATGACAGAAGTATTTTGTATTGGGAATGAGAGGAGAGAGTGGAAGAAATAGCTTGGATTTTTTGTATTTATAATAGCAATTCAAAACTACACCTAAATATTCCCTCATAAACTTGAGGATGGCTATGCAAAGAAACAGAAAATCCCTCACCACACAACTTTGATATCTCTACCTATGCAGAGCAGAGAAACTGTCCTTTAGAGAAGCAGAAGCTATAAGGGGGACCCTACCCCAATCGCCAGAGTCTGAGACTATAAAAAAAGGATCCTGACAGGGAGTAGACTCTGATGGTTTGGAATACATCTTTACTCTTAAGTCAAAAAAAGTTTCAGGTCTCATAAAAACGAATGTGTTCACCTTTACATAGGACTCACATCAATATAAATAACATATAGAATGAAGGCTATAACTAACCTAGTGTAAATATCTGAGCGGACCATTTGAGGTTCAACCAATGTATGCCCCACAGTTCTAAATGAACATAAGGATGCAGCTCATTCATTCCTCTGATCAAGCATGCATTGTGTACACACCTGTATGTGAACTATTATTTCAACAAAAAATAAACACACAGAATGAACTTGAGCAGTCTTGTGGGTGTTGTTTTTGTATACAGCATTTGGAGGGCAATTCTCATAAAGTTTTGTGGGTTTTATTTTCTGTCCATTGTATTTTACCTTTTGCAAGTAAAGAACTGTTCCCTTTAGGACAGCATAAAAGGTTTTCCATCCTCGCTTTCCTCTTGGAGCTGAAAGAGAAAAAAAGTAAAATTTTATTTGAAAGAAATGAGCATTTTAGAAGAGAAGCTAAAACATAACATGATGATCATGTTCCGGCATCCCCATCTTATTAGCTATCAAAATGAGTAATGGTGAGCTTCGTGGTGTGCCAGGCAGTACAGTTCCCATGTGTTTTCTTATTCCTTACATACTCTTGCCAAGAAGGAACTGTGACTCTTCTTTTAGAAGAGGAATTAGAAAGAGGAAAAGCTGGAAGCGGAGTACAGATAACATGGCTCTCTCCTTTGCCTTCCAGTAGAGATGACTTATAGACTGAGAGATCAAAAACAAAAACAAAACAAAAAAGCAGAGTGGAGCTTACAGACTACACTATGAACAGAGCTTCTGGCATTCTCTCACTGGATTATGGCCTGGACTGCTGTCCCTCCTATCCCAACCTGTGCAGATTTCAGCTTCAGATCTCACTGCAGTGCAATCCCCTTTGCTTGAAACATCTTTCACTACCCTGTGAATGGCTTGAGAGCAGGTATTTATCAGAATCTACAGAACTGAAAGCAAGGCAGACATAAGGCACCATTGTAGCCATTCTCCAAAGCAATTGTTTTAGAAGCTTTGATGCTTTCTTGTTTATTTTCTGGAGTACAAAGAAGAATATTTTTACCTATTTAATGAATCTTTACAAATTATTCTAGTAGAAGTATGCATTAGCAAAATAGTTTTGTGTTTAGTCTTAATGCTAGACTAAACACAATTAAAATCTGTAGCTGCACAATGATATCACCTAAATGTCACATGTCTAAATATCTTAGTCCAAATAGATAGGGAAGACCATTTATTTGTCTTCTTTCTCAAATATTTTACTGTCTTTGGGACATTTGTCTTGGATATCTTATTCATTTAGGAAGTATATTCTTAAGCAAATCATTTAAATCTCCTTTGACTGAACATGGGGAGTGCTCAGGCTAGCAACAAGGAGGCGACTGTCCACCTACAGAGCTCCAGGGCTCCTGCCAGCACCACACTGAGACATCCACCTGGCAAGAAAGGCTCACAACACCAGCTCTGCAGGTTTCCGGAGGAAATTAAAAAATACCACCCATGCTCTTTGCACTAGTGGAGGTTTAACAGCATGTACTCAAAAATATATGATCAAAATAACCATAGTGCAACCTCCTTAAAGATCAGCAATTAATATAAAAAACATACATCCAACATGAAATAAAACATTTACTCTGCTGTTCAACAGACCACAAATTCTGACACTGCTTATGTGCAAACTCAGCACACAGAAGTGACCTGAGGGAGCTGACAGAGCCGGCATAGAGCAGGGTCAGAGGCATAGGGTTCAGGGGAGGAGGCACAGGAAAAACAGACAGCCTGATTTGAAGCCCCCTGGGACCTCACCTTGCCAATACCTATCCTCCCTTGCCCAATCCTACTCTGGAAACTGTTGCCCAACATTTCAAGACTTCAGATGCTTTATTTTAAAATAAGGATCAATTTAAGGCATAGCACTGGCTAAATAGTGAAAGGAATTTATGAGAAGTTCAGTTCCAAATGCACAAATCTGGGGCTGGTGAGAAAGCCCAGTGGTTTAAGTGCCTGCCTGGTAGGCACAAGGCCTTGAGTTTGATCTCTGGTACCACATGCAATGCTGGCCCTGGAACTCCAGTTGCATTGTGCTGTCCCCAAAACAGGGTATGGCGGTGCATCCTATAATCCCAGTGCTGGGGAGGCTGAGACAGACAGACCATTATGAGTCCAACCTGCATAGTGATAACCTGTATTGAAAGAATAAAAGAAAAAAATGCACAAATCTTTCAGTTTTCAAAGTAAAATGTGTCCATGGATCTACATAAATATACAAAATCTCCTAGAAATGGATTCCACAGAGCTGTCCAGCTCATATGTGATTTTTTTATGCTTTTAGCACAGAGTCTACAGGGTCTCACCACACAGGTTAGACTGCTAGTGATTCTCTTGCTTTCAGCCTCCCAAGAGCTGTGATTACAGGTGCGCGCCACCAAGCCCAGTCTGTCACTCTCTCAGTTTTCATGAACTCTGCATGAGAAAGCCTAAGCCTTACTGGACATTTTTAAACCCAAGGGGCCACCTCTACAGAGAGCAAATATGTCTTCCTTATGCATTCAGGCTATCTTCCCCAGGCTTGGTTCAGTACTCACACACATAATCCCAGCAGCACTCATACCCATAATCCCAGTAGTTCATGAGTTAATCACAACTCAGCTGTTCAGCCACTGGACATCTGAACAAATCCACACTCGGCTTACCCATAAAATACCCAGGCAATTTAAGCTGGGGAATGAACTCAGCAGCTTAAGCCCTTGACTGGTGAATGCAAGGTCCTGAGTTTGATCCCTGGTACTGCCAAACAACAGCAGTACCACCTCATAAAAGACCGAGTGAAGGAGTTCACATTGGCACTACTCCACTTCCACGGACTCTCCCCGGCTCTCTCCCCAGCATGCTTTCTTCTCACACTTTCTGTGAACAATTCCCTTTAACTACTTCTCTTGTCCAAGAGTTCATTCTTCCACTTCCTGAGGCAAAGGACTCAGCTTGTACGGTGTCTGCTGTTTCAGTAACTTTGTTTTATACTTTTATTTATAAAAATGGTTTTTATTTCATAAAAATAGATTGACAACTACTTTTTCTCATGAAGATACAATTTCACTTTCTTGACACTGTAGCAACGTCTATCGTTAAGCTAAAAGATATGTTGAAATACGAAATTTTTAGCTTAACGAGTGGTTTCTCTTCATGCTTTCTGTGTATTATTTCAGACAACATGAATCACTGCATTTTTGAATATTGTCTTGTTCTCCATTTTTTTCTGTTACATGGCCCTCCAACACTCTATGTCTTCATTATTGCTTTATATTTTACCTCTTTGTCCTTTGGTGCTCAGAGCTGTGTAATTTTATCTCCTGTCCTATTTTGTCCCCAGATCCAAAAATGCCTTCTAGGGTTAGAACCCCTGGGTTAGCTTACCACTTTAGATCAGTGCACTCCTGCTTCGGACCTGGCCTCCCCAGACTTGCCTTTGATTATCACAGGTTCAACCAGTTATTTAAAAGGTGTTTAAAAATATCTTCTCTATCACTTTTCACATTGTATAATGGGACAGTTCAGAATCTGTAAGCCATCATGTTGCAAAGAGTTTACATTCTGGATCTTTTTTTTTTTTTCCTAAGAATGTATTCTAAGAATTTAATGTGAAAATTCATTTTGAACTAGACACAGGAGACACTGGGTGTGAGGACAGGGAGAAATGTGAATAAGAGAAACACTAAAGGGGCTATAGCAGTAGCCTAGATAGGAGAAAGGGAATAAGCTCAGAGAGATACACACAACAAATTATGGTAAAGAAACAGAAGAAAAAACAGGCAGTAAATCAGAGCATCTAGATTAGACTGCCACACTGTGTTCAACGGGCTAGAATTATGCTCATATTATGTATGACTACCCCAGAAAAAAACCTCAAGTAGGTATGACTTTGAATTCATATTTTAACATCTCCATAATTAATTGTACTTGAAGTCCTCAAAGGTAAGCTGCTGAGGAGGCCGTCTAACTAATGATTTCGAAGCTATTACTGAAGGACTGAACTATCTGGTGGTAATCTTTGCCACTCTTGTTCTTGTGAGATGAGTAATAAAGCAGCAAAGTAGATGGTGAGACAGGAGGGAGATACGAATCTGGGACTTCCTCTGTTCTGCAAATGCTAGGGCCTCACTGTTCATGTGCACTGCCCATGGCTACAGAGCTCAGAAGAGATGTACAACACTGTGTCTGTCCCCTGTGTGTTGCTAGCTTACCACTTTTGCAGAATAATAAAGTTAATGGAATCAATAATTAGCTAGTAATAGCAATAGTTAAGATTTATTGAGCATACAATATTTAAGTTCCAAAGTTTGACATGTCCAAATTAGAGATCACACATCAGTGGGCACCAAAGTCACAATCATCAATTCAAAGATGGGAATCTGAGATTGCACCTGACATGCAGCGCCTGCTTTCCCACAGCACAAGGCCCTTGTGCTGTGGCCTATATACAGGAAAGGCCATAGGGGGCACACTCAGGGAATAGTGTCTTGGGTATCCCTGAGAGCCTGAGGTAAGCAAGTTATGTAAGAGCTGATCTTGCAGGGACACTGACCTATGGGGGGACACACCATCACAAGGAGACCAAAGAAGGGACATTTATGGTAAACAGTCTGGACAACTAACCACCGTGCCCTTCCCAAATTTTAGTCCTGCCTTGGGAGCTGCTTCTGCTCCACTGTGGGTGTAGAATAAAAATGAAGGAAGGCAAGAAGCCTTTGATCTTGTTGTTCTATACCACACACAGACACACAGAGAAAATACATTTTTGTAGAGAAAAACTAGCAGTTGCTCCACAACTGAGTGATACTGGAACCAGCACTGACTCTTCAATATTTCAAGCCAGTTATTTCCTCATCTTTATTACATGTTGGAAGGAATCCTTTTGGTCATATAAAGTAGTGTGAATAATTTAGTTCTGCTCTTCATAAAAGAATGAAATGCATAGCTGGGAGTGAAAGAATAGGCTGTCATGGTCTTTCAGAAACAGGACGATATAAAATATCCCTCAGCAATAAAATACTCAGTAATGGACATAAGCCAAAAAATAAGTTGTTTTTAAACCCCTGAAGCAATTCTCTTTTTATAAAGTTTATATGTCATATTCTATTCTCCAATTTTTATTTTCCCCAGTGAACTATGCAAGGACTATATTAAAGATCCTAATGCTTTAATTTTCTGTTTTTATTCAAAGGGAAGAGTATTCTATCATATATCAATTTTATCCTATTTCTGACTACTCCTTATTTTGCATTCCTCAATAATCTACTCTTCCCTTTTCTTCAAGTTTAGAATCAGAAATATATACTGTTCAGGACTGGGGAGATAGCTCAGTAGAATAAGCACTTGCCTGGAAAGTGCAAGGTTCTGAGTTCAATCCTTGATACCACAAAAAAAAAAAAAAAAAAAAAAAAAAAAAAATATATATATATATATATATATATATATATATATATACTGTTCAAAGATATGCTTTGCACCTTGCTATTTCAGGTAGTCCACCAACCTGCATGCTTTATTTGTTAATCTTAAAAATCACTCTCCTGCTATCCCACACAAAATAGCAGGAATGCCTCAGTTTCCCTCCCAGTAGAGGTCAGGAGGTCATGCCCACAGCAACAAGGAAGTTTTCTCCCAGAGCCTAAAGAAGAATCACAGCCTAAAGATTAACACCAAAGCCCAAAAAAATAGGAAATATGGGATCAGACAGCTTTCACACTAAATATTTTTGATTGGTTGGGATTCACAAAGCAAGTTTTTCAAAACATACCACCATGGAGAGCCTTCCTACATGCTGAACTTGGAAACAATGAAGTCTGCAACAGTTGTTCTACACTAATGCAATGAAGACACCGCTGTACTAGATTTAAGGGAACAACATACTAGTCACTTTATTTCCATGGTGATAAGATCTGAAGCTAGGCAAAATTCTCAAAGTATCACTCCTAGGCTATGGGCAAGGTGTGACACCATTCATCTTGGAAGCAGGTGACAACTCAGGTAAGGAGAAAATTGTTTTCAATATATTTGCAAAGGGTTTGAGTGAATTGTTAGGCTTACAAATTACTCAGTGAAACTAAGAGTAATGCCTGGTTTCCTTTTACTAAATAACCTCAGGCACTCAAAGAAATGCTGTACTAATTAATCTTAATTAACAGAGTGCAGGCACTTTCAGTTTACTACTTGAAGCTATGGAGTCCAAGCTACCAGTGGAGACAAGTCATACGTGCTGCATAAGCAACTGGTACCACGAATCATTCCTACTTCTGCAACAGGGTGGTAGGGCAAAACAGCCCTGCTACAATCAGATATTGCTAAAGCATTTATTATTGAAACACAAGGCAATTTACATATTTTTAAGAATTAAATTAATCCTTACGATATTTCTTTTTAAGACACACAAATGCTATCAATTCTCTTTCACAAAAGGAAAACCAGGCAACTTTAAAAGAACCTATACCTATTTTTTTCCCTGAGATAGGGTCTCACTCTTAAGTTCAGGCTAGTCTTGAGCTCACTCTGTAGCCTAGCTGGCCCTGTACTCACAGCGATCCTTCTCTGCTCACAGCTGCCTCCCAAGTGCTGGGATTACAGGCCTGTGCAAACCACACCCAACACTTGATTGTTTTCTCAGGAAATTATTTCTGCTTTCATCTAATAGGAATAGATTATACTATTGATAGAGAACAGAACTTGAAACCAAAGAAAGAACTGGGAGAGGAATAGCTCCAAAATGTGCCCCAGTGAGCTGCTGTTCTCCATATAGCTCTGTGCCTTTTTTTTTTTTTTTTTTTTTTTTTTTTTTTTTTTTTTTTTTTTTTTTTTTTTTTTTTTGTCTTTTTGAGACAGGGTCTCACTATGCAGTTCAGGCTGGCCTTAAGCTCACTTTGTAGCTCACTTTGTAGCTCAGGCTGTTCTTGAGCTCTGTGCCTCTTAACGAAGTAATCTAAACTTGAACCCTGAAGTGATCTTCCTGTAATGGCCGAAAGTATTTTGAACTGGGAGCAGGCTACTTCTGGATTTATTTATATCCTAGCATTATTTTCCTGATTTCAGATGTTACCTAATATTCTGGTTATAAATCTATAATGTGAATCTGTTATAATGCAGTATCATTACCTTATTATGTTGCACAGGAATTCTGGATACACAAGTACGATTAGGACATGGGGCACACCCCTAAAGGGTTCAAGTATGGACGGAGACGGTTACATTAGCAATGAAAGTTAATGCAGCACAATGAGTTGTATAAATCAAACAGCAGCATGGCACTAGCCCAAGATAATCACAGTAGAATTTAAGGACATAAAATGAGGAGGATATTTGGTAAGAATTTAGTTTTAAACTAGAGCTTTGAGGGATTTTAATAAAAGCCAAAGAGTTTTTCTCTTTATCCTTGTCATCACTACATGCCTATAGTCAGTAAATAGAAATACAGATTCTAGTTATTAAAGTTTCATAACATTGTAAATGATCACTATCATTTATCAAGGTCCCCTTCAACACAAATTAACACAGTATTTTTTTTAATGTTTTAAGAGACAATATCTTGGAGCTAGAAAACCTGATTTGTTCATGGCTGGCTTCACTGTGGGGATTTAGGACAAGTCACTTGGTACACTCTACTCCCTTCCTCTGGGAAATAGGAATACTGTACCTATACTTCATTGTTATCCTAAAAAAAAAAATCAGATGAATCAACATGTATGAAGTATTTAGAAGTTTTTTTATCTTTAAAAAATCAAGAATACTGTCTGCTAAAGGCAGTGCCTCCAAGTTTTATGCTAAATTGCAAAATTTTCAGTACTTCAGATATTCAGAACTTTTTTCTCTGTGAAAATAGCTGGGTGTGGCAGCACAAGTCTGTAATCTCAGAGCTTGGCAGGCTAAGGCAGGAGGATTATCAAGTTCAAGACCAGCCTGAGTTACAGAGTGAGTTCAAGGCCAGCCCAAACTACATAGTGAGACCTTGTCTCAAACACACACACACACACACACACACACACACACACACACACATACACACACACAAAGAAAATCAGTATTTTGAGATTGCCCCTTCTACATTAGTGATACATATTTAATAGGAAACATTGCTTGGCATATAAAGGCCTAATTCAGTGAGTACGATGAAAAGCAGCACACCAAACAACAAATTTATGGCTTCCATGGAGTTCTAAGCCCTGTCATGATAATGAAGATCCCAACCGTGAACACAAAGGGAAGGAATAGTACACCAAGGCAGAAGAGTTGATAGAAAAGACTACCCAAGTATTAAGTTACAAAGATAGACATTAACACCTAACTTCTAGAAACACTTTTCCCGCTTGGCTAGGAGATCATTCAACAGTCATCACTACAAGAAACAAACAAAATATATAAATGGATGGTACTGGGACTAGAAAGTACACTGCAAGAAGAATGTGTATCAGTTGGGCAGGGTAATGGGAGAAACAGGCAAGAAGCAACATCACTATGACTCAACACATTTTTTCCCAGGAAAAACAAATACAACAGTCACAGAAAAATTTTCAAATCTTGTGTTAAAAAACCCCTACACTATTTCTTTTCCTTCTAGAATGTTCCTTTTTCTGATACCATCATGAATTCCTTGTACTTTCACTTGAGTTAGACCTTGTTCACTGCCACTTTGTCAGCTGTGTCCTCTTCTGCCTACAACACAGCCCCATATTTCTTTCATTCTCTCCAAATCCTAGCTCTGTTCTTTCCTCACTCAGTCCTTTCAATTTATTTTTACTTACTTATCTATCTTTATCCCAAGACAAGGTGACACAAGGTCTTACAAGACTGATAAAATGCTCAGATTGGGCTCAAACTTGCCATCCTCCTTTCCCAGCTTTCCAGAGTCCTGAGATTTGGAGGTATCAAAACTTGCTGTTTTTAATAAAATCTTCAGTAAACAGAGCATAGCAAAATGTTACTCAAGTTCACAAAGTTCATTTTTATGAAGGTGATGAACACTGAAAATCCAGGAAAATCAAGCAGATTGATGATATTTTTCATAATTTCTTGAACAAATTATAGAGAGTGCCTTATACAACTTACAAAAGACAAAGTGCTGAAATAAACAGTGAGGTGAAACCCAGCAGTCTGAGAAGCTGAATCAGACAAGTAGGCTTATCAAGAGACACCAAATCAGGTTTCCTGTATAAGCACCTATGACCTAAGGAAGGACAGTCAAAGATCCCACTGAGCCTGCACTTCTACAAATAGCAATTCAAATTAGCCCCTGAACTGTAAAATGGTCCAAGCCTCACCAGCATCTTCAAAATGCCTCTGGGAAAAAGCTGATACAGGTCAATAAAAATAATTCAGAGACACAGAGGAAAGAGATTGAAGTTCTATAGTGTGCCTGGGGAGAGTCACATGAAGAGAAAACTTTCTCTCAGGCTCTCACAGAGAGCAATCTGGTCAAGCATTGGCCGTGACTCATCCACATGGATGACACAGACAAAGGAACTACAGAATAATGTACAGGACTACAAGATAAACCCTGAGAAGACTTCAATGACC